>CAEGAF010118926.1:0-21871 GCA_903067075.1 Micropoecilia bifurca
CTTGTTACAGCAAACTTTGAAACCTGTTTGTGTAAATCACTTTATTAAAGGATTAAAAGGTAAAATATTATATTTCTGGCCCTGTACCAGTAGATTAGCCACATACAAAAACCTCTGAGCTTGGTGCTTTCTATGACAGCTTTAGCTGTACCGTCTCAAACAAACACTGTTTAAACACAGCAGCAAAAATACTTCCAAAATTGATAGAATTGCAAAGATATAAAAATGATCTTCACATGAGTAAATATAACATTTTGGTGGATGGTTGTTTTAAGACAGCAGAAGATGACTTTGGTTTCAGTCTCAGTTTGACAAGCTGTTATCTTACGTTTGTGGGCAAAAACATAACTGTTGAAGCTAATAACTCCAAGGAATCAGACAACTTCAAAATGCAACAACACCCTTCAAAGTACTCAAGGGTCACAAATTTTCCAATTAAATGCTAAACAAGTTCATTTCATTTCTTTGTACTTTTCTCCAGCAACAAAGTTTAATAAAGAGCCTCACACCTGACTTGCACTGAATGAGAGTTGAGCAAGAGCTTATCTAGGCAGCAACAGAGGTGACTGGAATCAGTAATCAACAGCCAGTAGGAGCAGGAAGAGCAGTTCTCCAAGTTGACAGTATTTCTGATAAATAATCATGTAAGGTCTGGAAAAAGTTGCCACATGTCTCCTCTCAAGGACTGTGTGATGTCAATAAAATTAAAAACCTCCACCACAGTTCTGTTCTCCACCATGAGAAGTGCTAAACATTACCACTTCAGAAGCGATAGATCTGACCTCATTTCACGATCACACATATTTCGCCGATTCATCCATTTCCATGGTCCACCCACATCCTTTGAGACTAACACATAAAGAGCAGGTTGAGCATTGTGAGGGTCTTGACACATCAAACACCCTGATAGGAGGAAATGTTCAGTCTGAGGGATTTCATTGGTTTCATCCTCTCTGCCTCGTTTCTTATCAATTTCAGTGAGTAATACATTAAGTATTTTTTTATTTTTTTATTAATGCAATATTTCTCCTTAGCTAAGGGTTCAGCTTTCACATCAAAAATTGTTTCTGGATGTATTTCCAGGTCATGGATCTGAGATCATCAACGGGAGAGAAGTGGAGCCCCACTCGTTGCCCTACATGGCTCTGCTGGAGTCAGGTGCACCAGTCTGTGGGGGAATATTAATTGATCCAAAATGGGTTCTGACTGCTGCCCACTGCAACAAGTAAGAACAATAAAAAAAAATCTTATTTTGTAAGGACTCAGAATGGTTAGAAATAGAAAATACAATCCAATTTTTCATTGATTGGTTGTGCATATGTTGTTTTCTGTTGCACTTCCAACCAAATTAAGCAATGTATAGGTTTCTAACACTAAGCTATCGCTCTGCACTTTTGGATGTTGTGCCCCATGCAATTCAGGAGCAAACTGAGTAGATGGTCTGGGTAGATAGCAACAGAAAGACATTTTTTCTTGCTTTGCATGTGTGGGAGTTGCTCTGTAGACCAAAAAGGGGATTTAGTTAAAAACTATGCACCACCAGATGTTATGATAGTATGATTCTATGATTCAGACTGAGCCATGCCTGGCCAGCTCAAAAGAATATCAAGAAATGTCTCAGTCTTTTGTGAAGATTTATTTCTACACCTTTAAAATATTTCTAAGTTTGCATGCATAACACAGTCAACATTTAAGAACATAGCATGTGAAGGAAAGAAAATATGTCTTATATTTAGGTACAAATGTCACTCGCTTCAAGAAACCTCGAAAGCCACAAAGATTCAGAAAACTGTCATCTTATATTAAACACTTTGCGTTTGAACCTTAAGTTTCATTTTCAGTAAAACCAGGTCAGAGTAAGATTACTGATTATGACTCATTAACATGTTCTTAATGTTACGTCCTGTTTTATGTATACACATATTTATACAGTTTTATCATTCGTTACTCAAACTTGAGAGCAAAGTCAAGGTGGGTTTAAGCTTTTCTTCTCCAGCAGTAAGAAAAAAATACATAAAGGATATTTTGATGTAATTCATCAGTCCTGCTGTGGAATATTAATAGACTTGTTTAGAACGGCAAATGTTATAAGCAGTTGAAACCAGATGCCTTTACTAAATAGATTTCTTAATATCTGACTGTTCTGTCTGACAATACTGTTACAAAGAACATAATCAACTCAATTTTATTGCCGAGTGCTTTTACACAGACATGCCGGTTAAACAGTAAAGTAAAAAAAAGACAAACAAGACGTCATTACTTAGTATTGCAATATTCAATAAAACACTAACTCAAACATAGATTTAGGAGCTTGGCTTCACTTGACCAACCGGTTATAAAGCAAAGCTTACTCTTGGAACACTTCGTAATATAATAAACGTCGGCATTCACAGTGCAGCAAAAGCAGCTAGCATGTGGCTAATTAGCGCCCAGCAAATTCCCCAAGCGCAGCTTAGAACAGATAACAAATACTTATCTCCTACAGCTTTACAGCATTAATATAACTCACCACATTGGGCAACACTCATGAACATTAGTAAGATGTGATTTTATGGCAGGTTCGGCTTATTAGGCTGCGTTCACACTGCAACCTGAAGTGACCCAATTCTGATTTTTTTGATGTAATGCAACCTGTATCCGATCTTCTCATGGCAGTGTGAACAGCTCAGGTCGGATTCTTTTTCGAATGCTACCCATATCCGATACGTATCCGATTCAAATGTGACTTAACGTCCAGGTCACATTCATCCGAACTGAACGTCACTGATTCTCAACAAATCTCACTATTCTGAGTCCTGATACGCAAGTGGGTAGAAAAACAACAACCATGGCGACTATATGAGGATTAAGTTGTAAATATGCTGCTCCAGCCAGATAACAACTTCAAATATGTAAGCTAAGCTCCACCGTTAGCCTCCATGTTTACTTCCGCAAACACTGAGCTCTTCTTCTTTTTATGGCGGTTAGCAGAACACAGAGAACGCTGACGCTATGGCGCCCTCTACTGTGCATGCGGGACACTTTCAGGTCGTTTGCCCGTTCACACTGCAGATCACATACAGGTCCATTTACTGGCAGTGTGAACGGCGACAAAAAAATCGGAATTGCCAAAAAATCAGAATTGAGTCACTTCAGGCTGCAGTGTGAGCACACCATTAGTTTAAGCTAACGGCAGCCTAAGTACACTACTGGTCCGCCGTTCGTTTTCTTCTTCTACACATTAATTCACGTACCAACATTAAGTGACTATACAGCCCCCTAGTGGAATGGGAGGAGTAAATCCAACAATTACGTTTAACCACATTGTGTTTTTGTTCTCTCGCAGGATTAAGACTGTGTTGCTGGGTGTGCACTCCATCAAAGAAAAGAAGAAGGAACAGAAGTTCAGGCAGATCCGTAAGGTGAAGACAAGTGTTCCTCATCCTTGCTATGATAGCAAAGAAAAAAACAACGACCTCATGTTGCTCAAGGTAACTTTGCAAAATTTGTGATGTTATCTATGCTGACATTGTTTCTAATATAAAATAATAGTGATATTTTCTTTTCCAGCTGGACAAGGCAGTGAAGGAAACCCAATGGGTGAAACCTCTCAAGCTGAATAAAGCTGCCAAAGAGCCAGCAGCCGGTTCAGTCTGTAAGGTGGCTGGATGGGGACAAACCAAAACGGATGCAGCTGCTATGTCAGATGTTTTGATGTCGACCAATGTGACTGTGATCGACAGAATGAAATGCAACTCAAAAGATTATTACAATCTTGCTCCTTATATAACTAAGAACATGATATGCGCCGGGTGGAATGGCAAAATCAAAGCTGACACTTGTAATGTAAGTGGGCCTAAGAGCTGTTTACACAAATTTAAATGATACCGTTTCCCTAAAATGCATTTTATATACTTGTTCTCTCTGTAGGGAGATTCAGGAGGGCCCATATTGTGCAATGGAGATCTAGTTGGAGTTACGTCTTTTGGGCATGGCTGTGGAATTCAAAACAAACCTGGAGTCTACGCTTTCCTCACTGAAGATAAACTCAACTGGGTCAAGATGACTATGAAGACAAGGGAATAAACCTAGCTTTTCATCCTTGCTGTTGAACTCTTTCAAGCACTTTTACGATTACATTTGAATTTAACTTGCATTATGATGCTGAAAGATGTATGTGCAGACAAGTGAACAAAAGACTGAGTTACATCAACCCTTGAAAATAGTTTCTGAAAACCTACTTAAAAGAATAATGAATAAAATATAATATTTCTGGCCATGTACTGTCAAATTATTCAATACCAATGACCTTTGTGTGTGTTTTCCTACCAGGTCACTAGGTGATGCTCTCTGCTATAACTATAATGCTGCTATACCTACAACTATAACCGGTTGTATGACGATTAAAAGAAAGTTAACTACTATTTCTGTGGTTTGACTTGAAGGTGACTGAAAACAAGTGATACTGTTCAAATGGTCCACATTTCAGACATACATTTATCGAGACTGAAGATAAAACGAAAAGATGTTGACATTTTCTTGAGCTATTATTAGTAATAAACAGCAGATAAACTAGGTTTTTCATGTTACTAACCATGGCAGCAGACAGTGATTGAATTACAAAAACAGTCTTTGACTTTATCTGTAGCAATTAGTAGCTTGTTGTCAGTATCTTAATTTGGGGAGCAAAATCAAATACAGTGGACTACTGGTTTTATGGGCTTGGGGATCAAAGTTAAAATCAGCTAATACTGGGGAATTCAACCAAAAATGCTATCTGCCTTTTTTAATAGTTCAAACACCAACTGACCTGCCTTACTATGCATTGATAAGCTTGGAGAAACTCTCCTTAATACTACTGCAGAATCTTGATGCTGCAGCAAATCAGAGTTCAAGAAAATAAATGGCATTCATGGATTTGCTGCTTTGCAACTGTCGCTCAATAGTGTGTCAAGTAACATCGTGATAAGGTTCGCTTCAGCTTCCCATTCTTTTGAATATTTTAGATATGCTCTATGAAACAAATCTACCAACATGCAGACTTTCTGCAAATAATTTGGATTCCTGTTGTCATGTCCTCCTCCTCCATTGCCTTGTTGAAGTGAACATTCAGATAAACTCCTCTCCAGAATGACCACAGACAAGAGGGATTATGTTGACTCTTTGCTGAAGCCATGTTGGAGTAGGGTGAAACTGAGAAGTGTGAATATGCACATTTTCAAAAATAATACGCAGCAGCAAACAATAGTTTGCACCACAATAAATTTGCTCCGGAGGTAACATTTGGCTAAAGACTATAAAAGTTTCTATAAAACAAATGCTGCTTTCTTACAAACACCTACATTGTTCTAAATCAACAAAAATACCAAATTCAAATTCCAGTCCTTTCAAAGACCAGCTGAAACTTAAAGAAGTTGCGATGTTACTGAGAAAATCCCCATACTTCATATCTCCTGCGTTGTCTCCTTTCTGTGACTATGGCAGACTCTGAAATGTAATACCCAATTCTGCCACTAGTTGGAAACTAAGTGAATATTCTTACTGTATAAAACTGAAATGTCAATAAACTGACAACAAAATACATGTAACACAAAGAATTTTGCAACGTGCTGAACCGTGAATAAATATGAAGATCCTTTATATCTGTAGGTAAAACACTGACTGAATGAGAACAATACCACAGAATGACTCATTTCAGAAATGTATCAGTCTGCGTCACCTCTGACCATATAGATTTTGTAGAACCACTTTGTTGACAATACTCACGGTATGCTATTTTACAGATTAATAATGCAAGAATTATTTTGTATGTGCTCAGAAATAACTCAAACAAGCAATACTTAAATGGAACCAAGTAGAAAATATCTAATTATTTTACGGGTCTCAAATGTTGGTACAGAAGAAAGGTACAGATTCATGCCAAAAAAAACCTGAACTTTTTTTCCAGAAAATCCTTGTTTAACGAATGCATGTTCCCATGTCTGATTTTAAGTTAAAAGTTTTATTTCATTTTCATTTCCATTTGAGTTTTCAGAACAACATCCAACTGGAGGGAGGCTTTGGTTACTGAGTGTAGTGCAAAAAGCTTTGCCCGGCGTTCCCACGGTAACCACCACCTGCATTCACTGCATAATATAGATGTTCTCAAAGCCAGAAAATGTTTCCATTCTTGAATTGCAACTAGAGATCATAACTCAGTGCATGAAATTTGAATATTGAAGTCTCCTCTGAATGACTTTGCTCTCGCCTGTTTGTTCTCTGAGCTGCATGTTGAGGAAATAAACATAAAAATAAAAATAAAAACCTCGCAGCTGCTGAAGGGCTTTGGTTCTGATCTAGTGTTACCACAATCTTCAGCTTACCGGATCACTACGTGTGTTTTGTTGAATCATGCATTTCCATGGTCAGACCACATCCTTTGAGAAACACAGATAAAGGCTCAGGGTCAGCATCCTGAGGGTCGCATTCACCTCCAGACCAAAACTCAGATAAGACAAAATGTCCTCTCTGAAGGGTATCATTGTCCTTTTCCTTCTGATCAACTCAAGTGAGTAATATCTTAAGTGCTGCCATTTTAATTGAGAAGAAAGTTAATGTCACCTCTTTGCTATCATGGGATGTATTTTACCTTTTTGCTTTCTGTGTCAGGTTATGGATCTGAGATTATCAATGGGAGAGAAGTGAAGCCCCATTCGTTGCCCTACATGGCTCTGCTGGAGTCAAGCGAACCCGTCTGTGGGGGAACATTAATTGATCCGAACTGGGTTCTGACTGCTGCGCACTGTGAAAGGTAAAAACAGGAACTCTTTATTTTTTTATGCATTTAATTTGCTTTCTTGTTCACTGTGCAAATCACAAACCGGTATTTCAAAGCAAGATATTTTCAACTTCTGTGTTTTATACCTAAAGTGTGTTTGTGTCACTACTGGCAGTTTTTTATTATTGGATGGTGGTGACTAAAACCTCCAATCATTTTTAATATTGACTTGAATATGATCCTAACAAATACAATAATATTATGGCCCGCAATTTTACTAACCTCTTTATTTCCAAAATTGCCCTGCTATTTACCACACAGGCTTAAATGGAATGTTCTTGCTCCAGACCCATTTACTGTGTCATATGTTGTTGCTGTCTCAGTATTAAGACTGTGTTGCTGGGTGTCCACTCCATCAAGGAGAAGAAGAATGAACAGCAGTTCAGGCAGATCCTTAAGGTGTCAAGAAGTGTTCCTCATCCTTGCTATGATAGCAAAGAAAAGAACAACGATCTCATGTTGCTCAAGGTAACTTTGCAAGTCTAATAATCTGTACTGGCATTGATCATAATATAAAATAACAGTCATATTTTCCATATTTTCCAGCTGGACAAGGCAGTGAAGGAAACCCAATGGGTGAAACCTCTCAAGCTGAATGAAGCTGCCAAAGAGCCAGCAGCCGGTTCAGTCTGTATGGTGGTTGGATGGGGACAAACCAAAAAAGACAGAGCTACTTTGTCAGATGTTTTGATGTCTGCCAATGTGACTGTGATCGACAGAATGAAATGCAACTCAAAAAAATACTACCAACTTCATCCATACATAACTAAGAACATGATATGTGCTGGGGCCAGTGGTAAAATCAAAGGTGACACTTGTAAGGTAAGAGATCCTAATGCTAGTTCACACTAAGATAAAATGCTATTGTTCCCGTAAAAATGCCGGTTTTCTTTTCTTCTCTGTATAGGGAGATTCAGGAGGGCCAATACTCTGCAATGGAGCTGCAGTTGGTGTCGCGTCTTTCGGTTACAAGTGTGGAATCAAAAACAAGCCTGGAGTTTACGCTTTCCTTACCGAAGACCACCTGAAGTGGATCAAGAAGACAATGAAGACTCCTGCAATTGAATAAAGGTTGTTCTTCTGTTTTACTCTTTCAACTATTGTTTTGCTCTCCATTGTAATTCAGCCAGCATTATGTTAGCAAAAAGCTTATGTACAAACACCAAATGAACAAATAAAACGCTGAGTTTTTACTTCTCACAGCAAGGCTTGAGCTATTAATGAAAACCACTTTAAATGAATAAAGAGAAAAAATATTTATTTTCTTGCTCTCTATACTATCGGATTAGCCATTAACAATCTTAGTAAATCCTTTTCAGCAGCAAAAAAAATTAACTTTTTTTTTTTTTTACAATTTCTGTTTAAGGAAGAAGTGTGTTTGTTTTCAAGCTGAAGTATCTTTTGATGATATTTATGATAATAAAATAAAAGCAAAAATAAAATGTTTGTGTGTCATTTCCCTCTTTCCTCCTCTGAATGTGTGACTGCCAGGTGTGGCTTCTACGTGTGGCTAATCAGGAGTAATCAGAAAAACATTTAGAGGAGGATTTTCACACTACCACAAAATGTACCCATTGTTATCGAATAGTTATTCTGCATTGATTTTGAAGACTTACGTCTATTCTGCTTCTGGGCTTGACTCCTTTATGTTGCCCCCCTTCTCTCTCAGCCCTCTTTCTTGTTAGATTGTTGTTTTCTAAAGACTTCTAGTACTAACAAAATAAACTGGTTCTGATCTGGTAAATGTTAAAACACATTTCAGATTGATAGTGTTCATCATGACATTTCATGCGTTTTACTGACTCATGCATTTCCATGGTCAAGCCACATCCTTTGAGACAGTGGCGCAACCACACATTATTCAGGTGGATGCGAAAACATAAATCGATTCTCTCCGACGGGTTATACTGCTTTCATCCTCTGTGCCCTTTTCCTCTTTATGAACTCATGTGAGTAAGATCTTAAGTGTTGTCACTCTTTGTTAAAAAATATTGTCTCTTTATTACATATTTTTACCTTTTTGATTGGGTTTGGATGCCTTCCTGTGCCAAGTTGTGGTTCTGTCTTCATCAATGGTCATGAAGTTGAGCCCCACTTATTGCCCTTCATGGCTTTTCTGAAGTCAAGTAAGTTCTGCGGAAGAACATTAATTAATCAAAAATGGGTCCTGATTGCTGCACACTGTGGAAAGTAGGAAATATAAAATGTTTTTATTTTATTGAATTTTATTTTATTAAATTTTTTTACCTTTTGTTTTTCATCTTTTGGGTGATCAAAGACTGAGCTCTGTGGATCAGTGAAGTGGCCTGGAGTTTACACTTTCGTATCAAATGTCCATCTTAACCCGATCAAGAAGACAATAAAGACCTCTGAAGCTGAATAACTTTTCTGACTGATTCAATTACATTTCTCTAACCTCTATTTTCATCCTTCCATTTGTATTCAACTTGCATTATACGTATCACAAACCAAACAAATCATAGACTGATGCCTTACTGTCATGACAACTGTGTGTGAAAACCAAATTTAAAAATACAACTATATATCTTTTGTGCTCTTATTGTAGTCATGTCAGCATATCAATTGCATGGGTGAGATCCTGTATGTGTCTGTGATGGACAGTTCAGCATGTATCCTGCCTCTCACCCAATGAGTGCTTCATGCTGAAGACAGATGAATGGTATTAATAGTATAGTGGTTGTGGGCTGCTGTTGGAAAATACAATTTTTTGTGGCATTTAATAAAAACCTGAAAGAGGCATTTGAATTGGGACGCCTGCAACCTGGTGGCTTATGCCATATAATGCTAGCTAAACCTCTTATGTCTAATATAAGACATATGCTATGTATCTTATATTACACATAAAGTAATATAAGAGGTTTCTATTTTAAAAAGAATGAATGTTAAACACAAGAACACAACAGTAAAAAAATAACATTTAATATAATTGTATTAGACATTATAAACAGACCCTCTTCCAAATGGTCAAAATGTATGCAGTCTTTTCATGCATTTTTAGGTAACAACTTCCTGTACCTTATTTTTGAAAAGAGAATGTTGTAAAGCCTTAACCCCCCCCCCCCACTGCCCCCCCCCACACACACACCCTCCTGATCTTAGCAGTTTGTTCCTGCACTCACCTATGATGTGCATGATGTTCAAAACCCACATCGTGCTGACTAACTTGGTTCTGATCAGTACTGGTAAATTTCACCACAGGCTTCAGACTGACGGTGTGCTGCAGATTATTTTATCCATTTCGCTGACTCGTGCATTTCCATGGTCAGACCACATCCTTTGAGAAAAACACATAAAGGGCAGGGTGATTGTCTCCAGGGGCACAATAATCACTAGATCAAAGGCAGAAATAAGAGAAAATGTTGTCTCTGAGGGGTTTCGCTGCTTTCATCTCCTGTGTCTTCTTCTTTTCTTTCAACTCAAGTGAGTAATAGCTTCTTAAATGCAGTAATTGCCATAGATATCAGTTATTTTTTGTTTTAGAATGCTTCTTTTGTTGCTTTTTTTGTGAAAATTGTTATTTGGATATCTTCCTGTGTTAGGCTATGGTTCTGAGATTATTGATGGGAGTGAAGTGAAGCCCCACTCGCTGCCCTTCATGGCTCTGCTGAAGTCTGAAGTGCCCATCTGTGGAGGAATATTAATCGATCCCAAATGGGTCCTGACGGCAGCACACTGCAAAGAGTAGGAACTATGATGTTTATAATTTGCTTTTAGTTAGTTAATACCTAGATAGTTAACAAATGATCTGTTCTGTGTGGTTTTTGTTAATATTTATTTTCTAAAGAATTAAAAACTATTGTCTCTGGAGGCATTTTTTTTTATCTCCCCCCTGACTGTGTGGATTGTGCAAAGCAAGTATGAGTATGCATGCTGAGTCACTAGACTCATCATTTCCTTGTTGCATCAACAGATTTTTCCCCCAATGATTAAAAATAAGAAATCACCAAATAGCTAGCAGAGAGCTGATGCCATTTTTTAATCAAAAGCTTTACAAGCATACATATTTCATGTCTTCTTTAAAACAACTTCCATTTGCTTATGTAGTGACCAAAAAGACAGTAAATTACATTCAGCTCCTTCATCGTGCAAAGGTTGTCATGATGCATTTCAAAAGTGCATCCTGCACGCTAAATATGTCTCACGTTTCATCTCAGACACAGAGTCTACGCACATGACCGTTTCTGCTATTTGCTTTGTACACAGAAAGGAACAGAAGTAAGTGACTGAAAGAAAACACAGAAACCACAAGGGACGTTTTCTGAGAATCATTTCAGCATCTCAATCCCGTGGCTGATTTTGCGTGCGAAAAATAAATGGACCTCAAGGTCTAATTAATTATTAAACATCTGTGGCATGCAAAAGTTAAAAGTAGGCTTTGCATTCTAGTGAAACCAACTTTATGCACAGACTAAAGTAGATCATGAAGCTCTTCCATTGAGCTGTGTGTGTAAGAGTGGTCAAGCTGGAATGGACTTAGACAATAAAAAGAAACTTATTTAAACACCTAGAATGTATTTCCTTAAAGCATGCTATTTCTGGTGTTTTATTTCACCATTTAATACTGACAATTGTTTTTTTCAATCACGTAAGCTGTTTAACCAGACTTTTATTGCACTCACTTTGTCCTGTTGTGAATAATGCAGTATTTTTCTGCTCTTGCAGTGTTAAGACTGTGCTGCTGGGGGTGCACTCTATCAAAGAAGAGGAAAAGGAAAAACAATTCAGGCAGGTCCGAAGTGTGTCAAAACTCATCACCCATCCCTGTTACGATGAGAATGAAAATCTCAACGACCTCATGTTGATCAAGGTGAGACTTTAACATGCTAAGTAAAGAAATATTTTACATCTGTCTAACTATAAATCAGAAATGCAGATAGTCACATTTATTGTGGTGGAAACGATGCTCTTAGTTATTAGTGCCAGCATGTTTGCCTAAAACGATTGTTCAAGCAAATTAAAGTGGTACAAGCACTGCTTTTAATATTTCATATATTTTAACTACAAATCATCAGCATCTGTTGTACCATGTTTATTTTATTTTCAGATCAACAAGCCAGCAAAAAAAAACAAATGGGTTCAACGTCTTAAGTTGCAAACTGCTGTAAAAGACCCAGCAACCGGCTCCGTCTGCATGGTGGCTGGATGGGGAAAAACAAACAACGTTGGCAAGATGTCCGACGTCCTGATGTCCGTCAATGTGACAGTAATCGACAGAGTGAAGTGTAACTCTCCAGATTATTACAACCTGAAGCCATACATTAACAAGAACATGCTTTGTGCCGGGACAGATGGTCGAAACAATGCAGACACCTGTCAGGTAAAATAGGTTTCTATTAGTTAGAGGTTGATTTATTCTGAAAATAATCACCACATGTTTCTTCTCTCTTTCTCCCTCAGGGGGATTCAGGAGGACCAATAATCTGCAAGAACGTCCTAGTTGGAGTCACATCATTTGGGAATCGTTGTGGCGTAAAAAAGAAACCTGGAGTTTACTCTTTTCTGTCAGAACGGCACCTTAACTGGATCAAGAAGACAATGAAGTCACCAAAAACTGATTAACTCATATATACATTGTACTGTTAAATTCTCACATTCCCTTTTCTGTCTTCTATATGTATTTATTTTCTCTTATTTTTGACTTTTAAACATTTTATACAAATAGAAAACATGTGCGGTCTTGACTCATTACAGTAAATAAAAGTTTAAAGGACAAGAAGTTCTTGTTGGAAAATTAAATTAAATGGGCAAAAGTATAAAATAGGCACCTTCCTCTCCTCCCTCTGTCTCCTTTCAGAAACAGGAAAAGCACTGAAAGGTAAAAAATAATAATAATAATAATTTCATAAAGTTCTTCAGATGTCTCACCACATCCAGTCCTCAGAGACAACTGAAACATTTAACTTCAGACTCATACAGAAAATTTACAATCAGTTGAAATTTTTGTCATTCACATTTGCTGAATCTGGTGTTGGGGGGCGGGGGGGGGAGATCTCAAAATACACAAGGAACACGTGCAAACTCCAGTCAGAAACGTTTCAGTTCCATCAAACTTGAAGATCAGGACCTCAAATAGGAAACCGTTTTAAATCATCGATGTCTAACTTGTGGAGCACAACAATTACTTGAATGCATGTGAGAACAAGCTTTTTCTAACCAGGGCAGAAAGTGGAATTACAACAAGTAGAAAAATAGTTTGTAAAGTAAAGAACTTTATTCAAAGCGGACAAAAATACCTTGTGTTTTTTAAGCTCCATGCCGCTGATGCTTTTAACACAACTCACAATTAAAATTAACCTCTAAAAAACAAGCAAAATTCAACTGTTCAAGAGGGAACTACTGTCGGCTCCAGCTACTGTACTCTTCCTTTAAGCATAAAGAGCAGGTCATACATGACTTATACTGCCAGAAAGGCATCTATTTATGAAAGGAAAGGGAGTTTATTTTTGCTATCTGGTATGAAGCATGCGTGTTTATCTCATCAAAGAATCAGATGAAAGTTTATACCTTTTTCATGCCTCTCTCTCGACGTGCCATTTGCTTCTTTTTCTCTTTATTTTTATCTATCTGATGTTCTTGGTCCTCTTTGGTTGGACGTTTTATTGTTGTTTCTTTGTTGTGGTTGTTCTCGTAAGGCTGAGTGACTTTTCTTGTTGTCCTTTGTGGTTGAGAGCAGATTCTGTAAGAACATTTGTTACATGGCTTTAATAGCCACCAGAACTTGTTAACAGGTTGGAGTCTTAGAAATACACCACAGTTCACATGATAAAGTAATAATTTGGAATCTACAGAAAGCAGAAACTGTTTTATATATTGGAAATAAGATCCAAATGTTTGGTGTGCAGCTTTGTAGAACAACCTTCTTCTGCAGTTAGACATGTCCACTCCTGCTTTGTACATCTAATGACCAGCATGTTCCCCATGTTTCTTTGTGAAATAGCTGAATCAAATAAGACGAAGAGCATCTGCCAGCAATTGTCAAATCTCACATTTCATTTTGCTAACAAACAGACAGGGAGAAGTTGTTTTGCAGGTTCATTTAAACAGTGATTCATACAGGTTTGACCTTCAAGAACTACACTGACTCTACTAACTGGCTCATATGAAATGTATTGACAGGGCTTATCTGAGTTGTCCACAATGCCTTCACATGAGAAATAATGTGCAATAATTAGAAGCAAGTGGGCGTCAACTCAAAAAAAGAAAATACCAATAATAATATGTTTTATTTGTGGTGTCTAAGTGCTCAGACACTTTACACGAGTACAAATATAAAATCAAACAATGCAACACAACATAAAAACACATTAGAAGGGCAGATTAAACATTAAAGAGTCTGATATATGCCCATGTTGATCTAAAGCCTATAATGGCTTTACTCCATCCATAAATTTAAAAAGTATTCTGTCTTTTATGTAGTAATGGATTCACAGTACCTAGCTGAGCAAAGAGAAAACAATTATTTTGTCACATTTAATTGATTCTCTTAGCGTCTCTTAATAATGTGATGTTATCTTTAAATATTGTCTAAAAATGCCAAAGTAAATAGAGCATCCAAAACTATGAGAAAAAGATGGGATAAAACAGAAGGCTTTCATGCCAGATGCAAAATAAACGTTTTATTTAAAAAAAGATGATAAATTTGGGCTCTTTCAATTAAAATCTGAAAAAAAAAACCCAGGGATTAGTTCAAGAAAAATACACATTCTCATGTTTCTTCTCTATTTAAATAATGACGTTCATAAAACAAACGACAACACAAAAATCCAATTCAGAAAGGTTGGGCCGTAGTGAAACTGACAGTTCTCTTACCAGACACTAGGTGGTGCTCTTTTACCGGTAGTCCTCCATGAACAGGTGACTCATTTAAATTATTGTAAAAACTTGAGGCAGCACGTAATTCAGGAACTTTTATATGTGTTACATATAATTAGCACACAAAAAGTAAGTTTTACTCCCCAAAGTAAAGTCTGTTCAAAGTAAAGTATTCTTTTGTTTACTCAAATTCACATGTTTGCAACTTGGTTCAATACTGTTAGAATTTACCATAATCTATAACATTTTTCTCTTCAGAGGAATCTGACCTGCATATTACATACAGTATCACTGGAGTTGGTAGCCGAGTTATAATATCTTGATTTCTTGCCATCATCAAAACCTTTTGTTTTCTTTAATGTGCTCCTGAACAGCAGATTTGCAGGTTTTCTAAAACATCGTGATTTTAGTTTTAAATAAGTCGTGTATTTAAATGAAGGTGAGCTGTTGCCAAACTGATAAGTGGAAAAGGCAGACAAAGTTCAAAGGAGAAAAAAACGAATATTTTTGGAGAGATGACTCCTGCTCTTGTAAAGTAACCAAAAATAATGTTACAAACTAAAACACTGTAAAGTAAATTAGAGATAAAAACAAAAGAAAACTTTTCCTGGCATGAAGCTCTATCCTTTGAACATGCTGAGGGGGGAAAAAACACTACCGCACCCATGAAATTCCTGTGTGTCCTTTATTTGAGCTCCTCATGAATTACCACTGACCAGCCAGGTCCCAGTGTGTTTACAGTGTCTCCATAGTAACCCACAAAAGCTCCTGGGCCCACCTCAGTGTCACCGAAACCTCCAAAGCTCACCACACCCAAATTAACTGATTTTGTGGGACGGATGAATGCGTGGACACTTTTTGGCATGTTTCATTCGCCATTTCTACCACAGGAACTTGAATCCCACACAACACGCACAATGTCAGGGTAAATGTTTACCTGGATTTGCATCACCTGTGTTTGATGCCCACCTCGCCTCACCTTGCTTTCTCCCTCCTCCGTGACGCTGCACAAACACAGCGTCAAACTTAGTTGTATAAAGCCAGCCGCAAGTTGATGTATTTGAGTTTGTGCGTTAGCCTTTATTGGCTCTTTAAAGTCTTCATTCTGTGTGACACCAGTTGAGCCATGAGATGATAAGACAGACGTCTGTTTCGTAATCGTGTTCTTGAGGAGAGTCTAATTTAGAGACAGGCAGAAAAAAAGGCATCGCAAATGCTAAGGAAGATGGAAGTGACTCAACTGATTTTTGGTAAACAGAATATATACCAATGAGCTAATAAATCAGGTATCAGATATTGATATCAGAAAAGATAACATGAGGGAGTCTAAAAATTTGGTTTAAAATGATTATTTCCTTTGTCAAGCAAAAAGAAAAATGCTCTTCAAACCAATAATAATAATTAACATGATTGTAAACCAGACCTGAGGAATCTACCTAAATCGAGCCTGTCTGACATTATGAGACATGGAACAATCATGCTCCAATCTGAAGAGCAGAGGGGAAACACTGACATTTATCAATCCTACTGTTGTGACCATTCATGTAAAGTTTGCAAATTGTAATTTAGACTAATTTAGTTTTCTATTTTGGGTAGTTAGAATTTATTTAAGTTACTGTAGATCCGAAATCTGTAGTTAGTTTGTGTATTTGAATTGATCACATTTTGTTGGTAATTTGTTAGACCCTCCCCTTAATTTGAGTATATAAATCACACCGGTTGCTTGGTGGAGGCATAATTTGCCAAATGTTTGGGGTTTGGACCGGAGGTTTGTTGTAAATGATTTTTTTTACCACTATTCACTTTTTTGTACTTGAAACGTCATATTAAGTTTACTTCTGTTTTTGGCTAAGTTGTAGTCTTTGGTAATTATTTTGTCGCTAATTTTTTCCAAGAAATAAAGAATATATTTTTTCAAACAAATTAAGTCAGAAGTGCGTTCAAATCAAACCCCCTGTTAACAACCACAGCCTTCGTTGGAACCTTGTTTTGTAGAAACTAGAAGGCCATGACACCTGGGAAACCAAAGCTGTTATTTGCAAATAAAGTGAACATAGAACATTAGTAGCTCTTCCAACTATAATCCAATAGTGCATAAACAACTTCTTAGACAGTCCCAAATAACCTAGAACACATAACGCACTAGAGGCGTCACTTCCTGCAGCTAAGATCGATGTATGAAGGAAATGGAAGCCAAGTGCAGACAGGAAGGTGTTTCATATTTTAGTGAAAGTTTATTATAGAAATAAATATGCAAATATTATAGAAATAAATATGCAAGAACTACAAGATGGACACAAGATAGTACCACAGGAAAACTATGGTGGAATGCATTGATAGTAAAAGGAGAAGGAGAGATTAAGGATCTGACTGGCTTTTAACTGCTGAGGAGGTTATTAGTAGAACATCACACAGGTGAGTATGATCAAGATAATGCAGTTCAATGATGAACTAATCTGAGCAACTGAGGGAAAATAATAAACAATTTACACGGAGTAATCCAACAACATGTTAAATCTAATCGAATAACATATTTAAGACTAGTACTAAAGAAAGGGAAAATACAAAAAGGGGCTGGTGTCTATCTCCACAGGTCAATGGGCGGGTTACACCCGGGACATGTTATCCAACCATCAGTTTGTAATTTTAGCATGAAATGAATTAATGATGTGTAATCCATGGCAACACATGGGTAAGAAAAATGGGATACCAATTAAAGAGGCAAACTGACACAAATTTAAAAATAACTTTGGCGCAAAACGCAGCCAAAACGCTTAACACAATGAACAAGGGGTGCAGGTTTTTAAAGAAAAGGCAGAAAGGAGGAAAATGCCAGTAGAATACACACCCAGAGCATTCTTTAGAAACAAAGATGCATGGAAACCAAGATGCATTCATAAAGCACCTGGAAAATGTCCCTGAGAAGCTGGACAAAAAGAAAAGAAGAAGGAAAAACACCAACAGAAAAAATAAAATTCACAAACCATCACATCCTCCCCTTTAACCCCAGCAGCCGGCAAATGAAAATGAGCTTGAACAGGTTTCAGGCTCATCGGAGGGTCAACACAGAAACTATGACATCAAACCAGCAGGAACATAAAAACTCCTACTTGTCAGTCAAACTAACATTAAAAGGTTGTGAGAGGAAACAAAGGTAACCGAAAACCTGCAGTCCAAAGAAAGTCATTACCCACGTCAGCATAATCTGACCAACTGAATTTGATCTTCTTCAGCCTACATAGTGGCTCTGATTATTAGTTTGGCTGTGTAATGAGTAATCTTCTGCTACATTTACTCTGTTTGCTCAGACATGACATCACCTGTCAATCATTTTAGGTTTGTCATCAACTGACCAATCAGTGGTCGTAATTTCTCTTGATCGAATACACATCCTTCATCTACGGAAAATGTAGTTCCATCAACATTGCAGGGTAACCTGCTGCAGTCTTAGAGAATTTGAGGAAAATAATAGGAAATTCTTGTCAAATGTTGTCAGTGGGGAACATGCGATTCCGACAGCCGTTACCTCATTCCGCATAGGGGCCGAGCCAGTGTTATGTCAGGCTTTACCTTTTGGCATTATGAAATTAATTTGATTTGGGTCAAATTTAAATTTATGTGAAGGATTTGGATACCCTAAATCTAGTAAAAATGTAGAAAATAGAGCCAACAGTTGCAGGAAAATGTAACAAAAATCAACAATTTACAATTAACTTTCAACCTGTTATAGTATAAACTGTTAAGTGAAAATTGTACTCTTGATTTTTGAGAAAATTAGAAGTTATGTATGAAGTCATTCTGCAGTAAATGAGCCAATTTTTATGATCAATTGCAGTTTATTGGGTTCCACAAAGCTGTGTTCTTAGACTTTTTATTCCATTACAGGTAATATAAGTCAAACAGCATAACTGGATAAATGCTAAATAATTTGCATATGATACTCTGATATGTATGTATCCCAACAAAATCCATCAATTAGCTAGAAAACATTACTTCCTAATTTACTTTGCTCCCCCAGTAAACAGTATGTTGTATTTATTTTACACAAAATTTGGGAATCTTTCAAAAAAAAACATTTTTCAAAAGACAGACTTCATTTTCTCTGTCTTTTTTCTGAATAAGACCCAGCTTGTTTTGTCATTCTTTAGATGTAAGGTCACTGGTGTTTATCAGAATTACTCAGAAATTTTTTTTTTCTGAGAACCTTCCTCAGGGTTATTTTTATCTTCTGAACATTTAACTTCAAGACTGTTTCCATGATGAGACATGTGCTTCCAGAAACACAAATAAACACAGCAGACAGATAGAAAATGTGGACAATGAAACACTTTGATGTAACATTGAAATACTTTATTCAAAATCTAATTCTAGCACTTTTCAAGAAATAGTTACATTTTGAGAGAATTTTTGACCTATAACAAAGGCAGTGTAATAAATAAAACCAAACTACAAAATAATAAAAGGCTGAATGCTCAGCATTCGCTCACACATGACATTGTAATTATAATAATACAACACACACACATTTTAGGTAGTAAGCAATAAATATTCAAGCTAAATAAATTAAATTCTACAGTTTTGCATTTTGCACATCTGCGACTCTCCAGTCATTGGATTCCTCTTCTTATTCCATTGCCTGTGGAAAAAGGAATAAGAAATTAAAGAAATATGCAGAGAAAAAGTAAACAATTTTGGTCAAAAACTATGCCAATATTACTGTTTGACATTTTACTAAAGACACAGCTAACTCTAAAAAAGTTAGTTTCATGTTCATTTTTGCAGCATTTATCAAAAGAGAGGTCTTTGTGGATTCATTGCCTGCAAGATGAGTTTGGGTGTGCAAACATGCACATGCACAATAAGTGTGTCAGTAGTGCTATTGTTGGGACACATGGGTGAATTTGCACGCTCTGATTTGTGGTTTCCCTTTACGCTGGAATGCATTGCATAGGCGGCACAGGCTGAGACACCCCATGCTAATGCGGACTAATTCCTCCAGTGGGGAAGCCTCTGCATCATGCAACAGGCTGCATTTCACAACAACAACAACAACAACAACAACAACAACAGTGTAAGGGTTCTCGCTGCCACCACTCCTTCCTGTTTGGCTTAACTTCTCCACGTGAGAAGAAGTTAGACAGACTTAGATACCTTTGAAGTGGATAAATCAGAGGAACATAGATGAGAGGAAAAACAGGATGGCGTGATTATATACTCTTCATCCAGTGCTGCCAAGTTGCCCAAGTGAATTGGACAGGATGAGTTTGGTAAAGGTCTGGTTTTATTTTTAAATTAAACCAGCTACATCCCATTCTGTTCTTCGTAGAATTCGATTTAGTGACTACGCAGTCAAACAAAGGGTAGAAAAATCAAATAGGACATCTTAACAGCTTAAAAGCTTAAAAAAAAACTTTTTGATTAAATATCTTTTAATAATTAACTGTAAGATACAGTATGTATACCCAATGATCTTTCCTACATTTTCACTCGTTACAGCCGCAAACCTCAATGTATTTTCATGGATGTTTTGTGATAATCCAACTGAACAATTGTTCATTTGTCAGAAAATCATGCACAATTTATTTAATTCAATACTTTGTTGATTCTCAATTTCACCACAGTTACACTTGCAAGATTTTTGGTGGTATTTCTTTGCTTTGCACATTTAGAGACTGAAATGTTTTCCCCATTATTTTGCTTCTCCTTAAAAGCCGACCCTCAGTCGTCTGATGAAGAATTCATTATATTCAATATGTGTTGAAGCTGTTAAATCACCTGGCACCTAGTTAGACTGAGATTAAATCACACCACAGATGGACAGTATTTACCAGCTACTTTCTGAAAACAACTGGTTCCATTGGATTTTATTTAGGGGCATCACAATAAAGAGAACAGCATACAAATCCTTGCTACACTTCTAAGGTTGTAACTTGTAAAATAAATACATTAATTAATGATGCATTATCTACTTAGAATCAACAATTCACTGCTACCAAATAAAATTCCCAAAAGCTGCAGCACACAAGGAGGACAAAACCGGAGAACCACCCACCTCTTTGTAACCTGATGCCCTCACACGACAACGTCACCTGCGGGTTTCTGGAGTTTCTCCTGCTCTGACCCAGATCCAAGATAGGAGGCTAGGAAGTTTTTATGTGACCTGTAACTGCAAATGATATTCAAAATTAGCATAAAAAATATTGTAGGTGTTGTGAAGGTAATAAAAATGCAGATGTCAGGTGTTCTGAGCTGCAGGCCACATGTCTTTGACCCCAATCCGATAATTTCTTTTCAGGTGATCTGATCCAAAATGAAACTTGTTTCTCAGAAATGCTTTCTGCTTTCTCTTTGAATCCTATCTAAGAAAGTTAATCATTTTCTTGTAAGGTATTTACTGCTCTGTTGTGTAATATCCTGAAGAGCAGCCAGCCCAGCATTCATTAGATCCTTTCTAATGGGTTGGCTATCGATAAGGAACTCCAGGACCTGACACAAACTGACACTAAGCACAGTTAATCTGCATTTCAGCATGACTAATTGTTGCTATGACATTAATTTATGGTGAAATGATAGATTTCACTACAAGTCACGGAAGCTGGAAAAGTCCATCCTTGAAGGTTGGTGAGCAATCCCTGCATTGAGTGGGTGTGTTTGGGTGTGTTAGAGTGCGTTTTCATTCGGCACTATGTTAATACGCTAGGAAGTGTTTCTGGGCAGAATATCTGAATTGTAATGTGTGTTATGCTGGGATCCATGGGTGTGGATGGTAGTCAGTAATCTTCCCCTATTATAGTTTCGAGGGAGCAAAGAGTTTTTATTTTTCTTTCTTTTTGTTCCATGCCAGTCTCAGTCAAGAGTTAGGTTTTGTGAAGAATTATTTCAAATAATTGCAGAAGTCAATAATGACAATCATGCTGTTATCAGGTCTAGTTTTACATATTGACTGGAAATATCTAAGTAAATGAATCAAGCATCAGCAAAAAATGAAAACAGATAAGAATGTGTCTGATTTGCATGACAAATCAACTATATGGCTTAAATTCAACAATACAGAGTGTCATATTAACATTTACAACGGTGTTGGTGTTAAAATATATTAAAAGTAACGCCAGTGTAGTGTTGATCACAAAACATGATGTGGTGTTAAAAAAGTAAATAATTGACCCACAAGGTGTCAATATCAATCAAATCCAGTGGAAAATATCCAAAACAATACACAGAAATGGAAAGTTTAACTTTTCT
>CAEGAF010118930.1:0-18736 GCA_903067075.1 Micropoecilia bifurca
TTGATTGATTGATTGATTGATTGATTGATTGATTGATTGATTGATTGATTGATTGATTGATTGATTGATTGATTGCCTGGAGAAGAGATCAAAACAATTCCAAACAGATTAAATCAAACTTGAACGTTGGGACCACAATTCCAAAAGGTACATTAGATGCAGAAACAGAGTCGTGCCTACCCAGAAGCAACAGCATGCTCACAGTGAAACATGGTGGTGGCACAATCATGATTTGCGGTTCCATTATTTTTGTTGATTTTAGATGCAAAAAATCCAAATACCAGTTTCAGAATACAGCATCACAACAGCATGCTAAATCAACAAAAGAACTGTCACCACAAGGAAGTCTGGAACTGAATCTCACAGAAAATCTGTGGGTTCACTTTAAATGGACAAGCAATTTTTAATGTTTACTTTGTCTATTTTTTATCTGTTAGATTTTTTTAATCTTCTTGTTGTATGTTGTTTTTAACTTCTTTATATAAGGACTTTGAATTGTCTCCAGCTGAAAGCTGCTATATAAATAAAGTTGCCTTGCCTTTCCTAGTACAGAGTTATATTCTTTCTTCATGTCTTCCAGTTGGTGAACATATTTATTATGTTAATATTATCTTATTAAACACATCAAATATACCATATCAACCTGACCATCTTAATGCTAATTGGAGCTTTGAGCCTTCTGAAAAGTGACAAACCCAGTTCAACATCCTTAACAGCATGCAGGTGTTGTTATGCTGTGAATCACCTTCTGCTCTCTGCGCTGTTTACTCGGTTTAATTAAAAGGTCCAGATGATTATTTTCACTCTCAGCTTTTCAGACCCCAACCTTATTAGTCATCAGTGCATGTGTTTATGTGTGAGTTTTATTTTTAATTTATTTACTGATGAGTAATTAACACCAAGCCTCCATGTTTTTGTTTAAATTCCAGCTTCTTGTTCTCCTTTGTTATTGACACAATTTCCTTTGTTTTAATTCCTTTCCTGTTTAGTGAATAGTAAAAAGTTGTGCTCTTTTTAAGTTTCATGAGAAATGTTTTAACAACACCTATGGTTTGTTTTTCTGCTGAGAGGAAATTTCTAAATGTAAATCTGGTCTAATTTTTGTTTGTAATATTCAAAGTCATTTGGGTATTAAGTACTTCTCCAAATTGTGCAAACCCATTTTAGAAAGACAGATACAAGATATTGATATATAACTTTAAACATTTTTCTGCCTATAGAATGACAAATAGGAACATTTCAAGTAAAAAACATATCTCTGAGGTAAAAACATAAAAACACAGCTGTTTTAAGTGTGCACACCTTAATAATAATAGTGTTGCCCCTGATTAATCTGATCTGATATCAGTCTTAGAAAGCTGTTCCTGACCTTTACTCATTTAGGTCCTTCTGCTGAAAACAGTTTATATGGAGGTTAGTGTTGAGGATCTGTTTTGGGTTTAACCAGAATGTGTTTACGGCTTTTTACTTTGTATTTTATAATTTAATATAAGTTACCATTTTGAGCTGTAATGGTTACTTCAGAGAGATTTCATTAATATCTGGTTCAAAACAGGTTCTTTTATTTTATTATATTTAGCCTGTGTTTTAAAAAAATGAAATGTTTTAAGTCAATTGTTTTTTGTAGTTTTTTTCTGTATCAGATTTATATCAGACAATTCTAAACCTCCCATATCTCTATCAGTATCAAAAGTGAAAGAGTGGATCAATGCATCCACAGTTAAAATGGAGTAAAGTGATCTATTGTATGATTACAGAAAAGATTACAGAAATAAAATTCAGATTTAGAGAAACCAGAGATTTCTCTAAATCTGAAAAAAAGTTTGAAACTGTCTGGAGAGGCTTCCGAGAGGCAGACAGCAATGACAGCTGTGTTTCTCTATTTACCCTAAAATTTAACAAATTGGTATTACAAAATTAAATTTGCTTAGTAGAAACAAGCCAATGTTGAAAAAAAAAACAAACAAAAAATACTTATGTTGTAGGATGATGTTGTTTTTCATCTATATGAAAGCCAAAAAACGGAAGCAAGTGATAAGAGGATGATGGCGCAGCATGTTTGTTAATGACTTATCACACCAAAATTCATGGGTGATTTTCTTACTCAACGGAAACACAACAATTGCAAAATAGTGGCGATTTTTTCCAACATTAGGAATTTATGCAAGTGCCAATCAAATGCAGATGCCTATTCTGCAGACTCACTCACCTCAGCATGCTAAATACATTAAGTCAGGCATGTCCAAAGTCCGCCACAGGGGCCAAATGCGGCCCATGGTCAAATTTCATCCGACCCTCAGCCTCCGTCATAAAATCAATAACGTCTGGCACGCATGTAGAATTAATACATCGGGCAGCGGTATTGTTACCTGCATATGGCGAAGCTTACACACTAAATACTGTTCCTCATTTACCCACTAGAGGGCAGCAGCCAGTGTGACTCAGACCATTTGCTCATTGAGCTGCAGTGTGATGCAGAGAGCCACGGTTGGCACCAGCTGCTTTCTCTCGTGAACTTTTACAACAGCTGGATGTGGGCAGGTTTTGAGAGATTCGAGCATTTGGTAAGAAAATGCTAAGCTTGTTTGGGTCGACGTTAGGGTTGCCACCTCCCAGAAATCAAAATAAGGGACGTGTCATCCTAGCCTCATAGGGGCCGGTGGGGCACAAACCTGCACAAACGGAGCACTAACAAACTAGCCCACTTTGATTCGTTTTGGAGCAATATGGGAGGATGGCCTAAAAAATAATTTTTAATATCTCAGAAACCAAAACTGCACAAACAAACATTTTAACGGCACAAACCTGCACAAACGGAGCACTAACCATTCAGACTATTTGCTGGAATTTTTGACGTGGGTGGGTTGTCAGCTTCACACATCTGGGTTAGCTAGGGATCAGTCCCTATATATTTAAAGCTGGGAGTGGGGGTGAGTGGGGGTGTGTGGGGGGGCGGGGGGGGGGGGGTACTGCGGCAGTTGGACACAATATCCCAACACCATTAGTGAAACAATGACTGGGGCAGCCTACTATATAAAATACTCGGGGACTACTTCTTAGTTATTACACATACACATTTGTAGAATACGGAACAAAACGCTTCCGGTTTCGGTTCAATATGGGACGCTACATTTAACAGTCAAATACGGGACGGTTCCGTATTTTATGGGACGATTTGTGTGAAGACATTCTCAGTTGTGAACTTAAATAACCGACTGTCACTTAGGAGACATCTTGTGCATCAATACCACTGCCTTTGAGCCAGACCTGGCCTATGGGCTGCAGTCCAGATATCAGTATCACATTCATGCAGACAAGTCATTTGTCATTTACAATAAGTCTCTGAATAAATTTTGTTTTTGTTTATTAAGATCAAAATAAGTCATAAATTCAGAAAGGTTTTCACTTTTCACTCCAGAATAATAAACTTTAAAAATCTAATCAACATTTACTAATATGCCATCTTTCAAATGAGCCCTGGACTTGTTAATATGACTGTTACTTGCTCATTTTTCTATTTTATTTAAGAATTCTGTAAATATCGTTAGAAAAAGTTGAGTTAAAAAAGTGAAGTTAAGTGAATATTCAATTCCATATGATATGCATGTTTCAAATGAACCAAAAGACATGCTTAAGATCGCTGAAATTAAAATAAAAATGCAAATGTAAAACACAGAATGGCTTGCTGAAACTTGTTTAAATATATTGCTGTCCGCCAAGGTCGGCCCCCCTACATTTTTAACACACCAAATCTGGCCCCCTTTTCAAAAGGTTTGGACACCCCTGCTTTAAGTAGTTCCAAGTGTTAATTTTCTTCCAACTCCAGTTACCATTATTGTTTATTGAACTCAATTTATGCTAAAATATTAGGAAAGCTATTTACCTTCACCCCCTTTTAGATGATACTTATTGTCTTGGCCAAGTTCAAAATAAAATAATGGAACACAAAGTCAACTCAGTAGATGTGGTAAAATTAGTCGTCAATTAATGTAAGATTTATCACAAAGATGATATCCTTGCGATGGCTCCGAATGGCTCCATTTTTTATTTCCTGACATCTGTTATATTCCATAGCTAAGCTAACAAGTCTCTTCTGTTTTTTATTATTATTTCTTGCCATCATCAGCTTAAATGGATGAACCAGCTAATTGTTCTTTGATACAATGGCTATGGGAACTCATTTATCTGAACCCTGGGCATCTGAAATGGTCTAATAAACAAACAGAGCCTTTCCAGAATACCTAATAATTTCATAATGGGATAAAACTGATTACATTTTTAATACCTGCAACATCTGCAGTTCTCTTCAAGCTTATTTTAAATGAACACAATATTCCTCCTGCTGTACATGTGAAAATGGCAATTAGGAAATACTTCTTTTTCTTCCCCTCTGGGATACATAAAAGATAACGTCCTAAAATATAAGAAGGAGAAAAAACAAAGTTAGGAGAGAGGCCAGACCCAGCACAACAAAACTTTAGCATTAGGTAATTCAGTAGCATGTCTGTTAAGACCCATTTGAATAAAATGTGTGAAAAATAGATACCAAGGTACAGGGCTGGGTGCCCCTGTTTTGCAGTTGAAACATGGCTAACAAGTGATAGCCATGTTTCAACATGTTAGCCATGGCTAACACTTGTTAGCCATGTTTCAACTGCAAAACAGGGGCACCACTCAACCACAATTTGCTCTGATTCAATGTGGTGATTTAATGGAGAGCAATTCCAAGCTAAGTTACAAAGAAGCAAAAATGTGGAACATGATCTATGTTATGACAAAACATTATTTAAAAAAAGAAATTAGAGGCATTTGTGAATGTGTATGAATAGTGTATTTGGTTTGGCATCAAGAATGTGAAAATGATGTGTTCTGCAACAAAAGGACAGTGTGTGTTGTGTCATATGTCTGTATTTGTACTTATTTTTTATATATTTAGATATGGATGGAAAATGCATTACAATATAGCAGTTTCATATAATTAAGTCTTTTCTCTGAACTGGAAGTCTGGATTTTGAAATGTTTCAGTTTTGTCTCAGAAAATGGATAGAAAAGGTCCCAACGTCACAACGTATTTGGAAAGTGCGTTAACTCTGGCATAAAAGTTGAAAACACACCTCAAGCAAGCATAAAAACTTTTTCTGAAATTGTGGAAGTTATTTAAAATTTTGCCGTTTCTATCAACCTTTTCTAATGAGATACTTCAAAAACATTTACTGAAACAAGGACACAAACGAACACTCGAACACAAAAACGATGGAAGGGCTATAAAGGGAAGTGTTTCAGGTAACAGTATCAGTACAATATCAGTACAGTTCATTTTTAAAAGGCATTAAAAAAATCTACTTAAATAAAAGTCAACCGGTGAAAGAAATTATTTTGTCAGTCCGCACACCTGAACAAAACCAAGAGATTTTGGAGTCTGAAAATATCAAGCCCTGAAAATGAACATCTTGTCAAATCATTTTTGAAAAGAAAAGTAAACTTACTTTTTTCTTTAGCTATTACATATCAGTTTGGTGTAAGATAATATTAACTGTAGAATACATTTGTTTGTTTTGGTGGCTAATTGTGAGCTGCAATTTTTTAGGTAACTGATAATCGGGTTCAATAAATTTCTTCTTTTTTTTCAGTTTCAGTAATCAGACTTGTTCCACTGTCAGCTAGTCCATCTATAATGGGACAAAAACCTAACGTGTGGATTCAGTGTTGTGGGTTCATCCAAGTGAAAAATAATTATTTTTCTATTTGTTACGAACAAATGAGAAATGAATGGATCAAAGAATCTAAGTTCACTTCTTTTACATTGTCTGGGGGAAAAAAAGCATATGAAGGAAAAATTCCTTAATTCCTTACATTGTGGTTTGGTTACAACCGGCCAACAGAGAAGAAATGTTGGTTTGTGAAGAGGATTGATCTTGTTGCTGAGACTAGACCAGGTTTGTAATGTGTTTCATGATCAACAATAATTCATCTCTCGATTCCTGACTGCATCCCTGCCTTCTCACCAATTAAAAATAATCAAGTTTACCACTCTTGTGCTCTCTCCAATTTAAGAAGTGAAAACTACAGGTCAGTTAGAAAAATAGCCCTAACCCTACTGAAATAATTTTACATTATTTGTAAAAATTATTACTGAAATAATTTTATATTATTTCAGTAATAAGAAAGAAAGAGAAAGAAGTGGAGTAAACATATGCAGCATTGCTGGGCTTTTCCAATATATGTTTCTGATAAGGGTGAAATCCCTAAAAAATGGATGAAATAAGCAGCATTTTGTAATAGTCTAGAATTCATCTAATGGATACAGAAACTAAAAATTGTATTTATAAATCGTCTTTTTATAGGTTATTGGGGCTTAAAACATGATCAAAGAATAATGAACATGTTCACTGTGTCTCATATATTACTCATGTAATAAAAGCAGTATATATACATTCATTCCCACAGTTTAACCGGATCTTTAACATCCAATCATGTGGATTCTGGATGCTTTCCTTCGTTGTTTAATAATAGAATTTGTTCAGAACATTCTTTCACCTGAGTTAGGTTCTTCTGAGAAATAGAGGGCATTTTGCACCTGATTTTGCAGACAGTATTCCTCTTTAGAATTCAGCAGAATTAAGAGAAGGATTTCTGCACAGCAATAAATGGTTATTTGATGAAAATGTTCCCTCTGCTGCCATTGATTGCCAAATTGAGTAGTGATTTTCACATTTTCCTTGTTGCTTGGGTTCATCCTCAAAAGAACAAATTGCCACATTTCATAATATAACCACTTTACTTCATCAACATCCACATCTGCCATCCTAATTTTTTTTTCATTTTCCAAAGGGTTGTGGTCTTCTGGTAGTACAATCAAACCATACCGTCTACTGACCATACTGATCGGTCTGCCCCAATCAGCTCGTGACAATCAAGACTTGAGTAGAAGTAACAATGAAATCTTTTGATTGTTTTTCTCAACTTCTTAAGTGTCTCACAAACATGTTTATGTTCTTGGCGTATTGTTCATCCATAACTACCACAACAGTTCTATTGTATGAGTTAGATTTAGGGCTGAAACAATTCCTCGAGTGATTCGAGTACCTCCATTATTAAAATTCCTCGAGGAAATGTATCTGCCTTGAAGCCTCGTTAACATGTTTTATTATTTAGTGCACCGTGTTCTGGCCGGGTTATTATTTGCGTTGCGCAAAGCTCTCACTTCCGCCTGAGTTGGTGATGGAAGCTAAGTGTTAGCAGCATAATGTCTAATTTTCAAGTTCGGCCGTGAGGATTTTATTGATTGGTGATAATGTTCAGGTTTTTGTCGCTTCTCGGGGGACCAACAAGCATGCTTAAAATGACTGGTGTGATGCCTGCAGTACTCAGTCCATGTGCCAGGAGTTCTGTCGGTTGCTATGGCACTGACACTGTGACGTCAGCTCCAAAGCTCTATTGTGGTGGCAAGTAGCTAGTAGATGTTTCTGTGTGTGACTTTCGTTTGAAAGTATAACGTCCCGTCATAAACACAAAAGCTATAAATGGCTGGACAAGGTGAGAATTCATCTCTTACGCTGGAGTATAGACATTTTTTATAAGCATATATGTGAGCCTGTCTCTTTATTATTACACTGAATTTCAGATTTTTGTATCACTTTTCTTCAGGTTAACTTAGAAAGTGAGCTGTTATTGTTACAGGTTAATTTTCTAAACTACAGAAAAGCTATTGTTAGCTCAAATGTGAAAAATTGGACTGATGTTGATATGTGATAGTAACACAACTGTTGTTTTAGATTTAGCATTTCATTTTATTATTTTTTTATCCGATGACTCAATTAATCATAAGAATAATTGATAGGTTACTCAATTACTAAAATATTCATTTACAACAGCCATAGTTAGATTATTTTCAAAATGTCTGTATGAGTTATGTCACAGATTCTCGAGTATGTATCCACCAGTTATCAGTAAGTTACTATTAAAGTTGAAACTTCTGTATTTTGTACTATGCACTGCCGTGCAGTCCATTCCCATTTTGAATATATTTTGGTAAACAACCCATTTGATACATGTAGTTAATTTATAGCATCAGTATTATTTCTTGTTGTTTAGTAGTTTCATGTATTATGGAAATAAACACTAAAAATTGCTGGAATATCATGTGAAAATGTATTAAGTAATGTACTATCATCTGAAAACATTTCACTACTCTATTTAGGTAGAGTGACTCATTTCATCCAATCAAGTCTTAAGAAATATGTCCGATTATGACATATTCTGACAATATATCAATATAATATACTCCACTGAGCCATCAAATTTGAATCTATTAGATCCAACTTTATCTTGTTATGTAATCTAAACATATGTTTGAATTAAAGTCACAATAATACCTAAAATGTAAGTAATAACAAAAATATCTGTTTCTGCAACTGACTTCATTTTGATCTTACTTACATATTCTATTAATAAAGTAGGAATAGTCTTACGTTTGTTTCAGATTTTTGTCTACTGGACCTTACTTTGTCTTACACCTGACAACTGAGGTTTATCATTGTTTGAAGCGTTTGTGTAAAGTTACAAAACGCTGTCAAACCGTGATATTTTTACTTTGTCTCATTGTATCATAATTAATTGGGGTCATGCCTATTTCCTTTTTCCATACTTTCAAGGTGCATTCAAATCAGCCCTATTTAGTGCACTTTAACCAAAGTCTGGATCAAACACTGGTTTGTTTGCCCAGAAAGGGAGGCGTGAAAACATAATCAAACTCCGATGAAGACTAAAAATCAAACACTGGTCCACCTACGAACCCAGGTCTCTGTTAAGTTAAAGTGAACTCTGACACAGTTTGAATGGCAAGCAGACCTGACATCTCTCCTAATACTAGGAAGTAAAATATACTTCAGGGCATTCTGGGTAAATACAACCAAAACAAATGAGTGCTGGTGGGAGAAATGCCATGTGGTCTTTTGTCAAAGACAATCCTGCAATCATTAAAGCCTAAATCAGGAGTGTCCAAAGTCAGTCCTCTAGCTCTGGCATCCTGCATGTTTTAGATCCCTGCCTGGTGGTAGTAACAACCTTTTCAGCTTGTCAATGTTCCTTAGACAATCTAACGAGCCATCATTTGATCCAGGTGCCTTAAACCAGGGAGAGAACTAAAACATGCAGGATTCTGGTCCTCCAGGACCAACTTTGGACCTAGATCAATTCCATTTCTGTCTACAATTTAATGAAGAAGAAAGTTGCCCCCAGTGTTTATGTTTTCTTTACAGGTTCTCTTGTAATTTCTTTTAGTGTTCATTGGCGCAACACCACCACAGGTGAGGAGCTGAACAGTTTTTTCGAAGGGTTTGCTTCATTTGACACAGTGGGGTGTGAAAGAGAACTGCAGCAGCTGAAAATGTAACAAATGTTGCAACTTTGGTCCCTCACCAAAATGAGACTAGCGTGAAAACACCCTAACTTCTTATTATTAACACACAGAACAAAGAGCAGTTTTATTACATTGATTTCTTGGATTTAACCCAAAAGTAAAGACAAAAGTCACACCCACTGGCGTACAATAAAGCTCTAAAAATATGCTCATGTGGATTTCAAATAATAAATAGAAAACAACAACAACAAAGAAAACATCCCTGCATAGAAGAGAGGTGAACTGTATCATCAGAAGTGTCTGGCCTTACTCCGAGATCACTTGTAAAGAGAAAGATGTTTCCAGGGCTTAGATAAGTCCGTTTAATAATGCAGCAGTCCCAGCGCTCACATCCCCCGCCAAAGCGGGTTGCTGTGTGGCGGTGCTCTTATTAAGCACTCAATTAAAGCCGTTCCCAAGGAAGAGGCAGTGTGTGCAACATTGTTTGAATTAGGAAACGTCGGCGGCTCAGACGGTCTGTGAAGACGTACCCCAGAGGAGCGCAGTGCCTTCAAACCAAAAGCCTAGAAGTGGCAGATCATCATAAAGTATCACAAAAGCAGGGAAAATGATTTTAATTTGATTGAATTACAAATAGGGCATTTAGAGATTCAATAAGAAAGGATAAATAGAGCAGGAAATGGAGCCGCCTCAAAGAACCATTTAATGGTTTTCTTTGTTTTGTTCTTTTTTTTTTTTTGCTTCAACTAAAAAATACAAAGACACTCAGCGATGGGACTTGAGACAATAGCAACCAGCACTGCTGTATAACCAAGTACTTCATGACAGCTGAGAGCTCTAAACACACAGAACCACAGACATAATGACAAGAGCTTACGATGCTGCAAATTACATTTAATCCACAATTCGCTTTGACAAAAATTATGATCAGCATAATTATCATGAGTGTATTTCTTCTGTGTTGGGAGAAAAGGTTAACAGGAAACTGAATACAATCGTCAAGATTAGGTAGTTTAGAAAACTTTTAATGTTGTGCATATCTTTTTTGGTCAAAAATAATTCTTTTATTTTTGGAAAAAGGTAGAAAGAAAAAGCATGAATGCATCTACAAACAGCCACTTTCAAACGCAACTCATCTTTTCTGTTTTGTGATTCCACTTTTTGAATGAAGTATAATCCTGACAATCATATCATTTTTAGATCTTAGAGGCCATAAATACCAACATTTCCAGTCTGCTGATTGGCAGACATGTTTTTCTTTGTAACACCTGCAGCTGGGCTCATCAAGCAGCTCCTCTCTGCCTGATTTACACATGTAATGTCTGGTGGACAGAACACTGTGCTGCTCTGTGGTACGGCAGCATGGAGGACCTTTGCTTATTCAGCATTTATCGTCCCTCAGGCAAATGTCTCCAAGCTGTTTGTTTTAAAAAAATTAACCGAGTTCAGGTTAAAACTAAACAAACAGCTAAACTGAAACAAGTGACTTTCTGCTTTCATTTATTTACAGTTAGCTTCATGAAAAGATCTGTGAAAATCTGACTTTGGCTTGATCCATGAAATATTAAATTGCTCTTGTGGCAGTTCAACCTTTATTTTCAATCCACTGAATTATATTTTCTAGAATGTGTAAATGTGTTTTTTTTTCTGACAGAGTCATACTAATCCTTCCAACCTCAAAAGATTTTGACCTTGTCACAAAAGAAACTTATAAAAAGCTGGCCAATAGTTACAGGTTTTATTTCTGTAATGCAAACAAAGATTTCATTGATTTGTGAGGGTATAAATAATTTTCAACATGCTATTTAAATGAACATTTAATATTTTTTGTGCCTGTCCCATGTGCAAAAAGAAAAGTCTTGAATGAATGAAAATAATTGCTGCTACAATTATGTTCATTACTTTTATAACTGCAGCATCCTTTCTCAAGTGTTTCATTTATTTTGCTAACACGGTGTCTTTGCAAAGATCGTTGTGTTATTGAAAAATGTTTAATGAACAAAACAAAGACTTTTTTTAAATGGTTAAAAATTCTAGTCTGAACTTTGCTTTTACTGCAGTTTTGCTTGGCTCTCATCTCACATTGGTATTCTGTTGAGTCTTTCTCCCACTAAGCTAGATTCCTCTGCTAAAGATTCAACCTGTCCAATCAACAAACAGAAGGACAATTTATGAATGATTCCGTAAATTTTCTGAGCTGTTTTAAATTTGTATTCTTCCTGTAGCTTTAGCAATGGAAGTGGAGAAAGTGAAGGAAGTCTTTCAACCCGTGTTGGTCATACTTCCAAATATTGAAACAGTCACTTCATTGGGCACTTCTCTCTTTACAGTGGATGATGGTTCTTTACAACACATGTAATTTGAGACAAGGGACAGTATCAAATGTTTGACCCACTTATATACCTTAAGGATTTGGAGGTCACCTATTGGCCTCCTGCAGGCACCATTACTACTGAATCATGTCCACAAAACAATTTTATAGCTGTTATGAATATTGCCATGTTTTACAAACAAGGTCATTAGTCCAGTTTTTGATGTTTATTAAACTTTTAAAAATCACAGCCTACTTCAGTGGTCACAACAAATGGAAAACAAGCAGGTGTAAATAAAACCACGTATATTTTGCTTTTACTCAGTCCTTGTGCCAGGAGTTCTGTCGGTTGCCATGGCTAGCCCACAGAGCCCAGGCTTCATTGAAAAGCCGAGGTAATGAAAAACAAAAAAACATTTGACACAAATACTTAAAAACCCCAAACTGAACTCCAACAGTCTGTAACAGTTTTATGTTTTTTTTTATTTTCAGGCTTGATTAGGTTTTTTTTGCAATCTTTAAGAGTTAGTTGCTTTAACACTATTGCCGGTATATTAGTTAATTTAAACCTCTGCTCTACTGATGACGTGTCAGAGTGTAGGTGTGAGAGTCACCTTAATTTAGTGCCAAACACACCGAACTCCGCAGCACATTGTACGCTTTTAGGTTGTCAAAGGAAAGTTGTACTTTGTACTTTCTCAATGTTTTTCTAGATTAAAACTTTCTCCTGACCTGACCCTTGGATCTTTGTATCTAGTTGTGGGGGAACTGAGGACTAATAGCAAAGCATTGCCTCTCTTTCTCTTGATTCTTTGCATGATTATGTAATATTCCTGATCACGGCTATTACTCACTCAAATTGCTTGCAGCAATGTTGCTTGTTTGATTAACTAAACATCATATGATGTCCAAACCAGTTGACCCAACGCAACAGAATTCCAACCGCCATGAAAAAAAACTAAAGCTAAACATCTTTGACATTTACATTAAAAAATGATGGAAATACTGATTGATGACTAAAATCTTTAAACGTATATGTCCTAATATTTTATTTCTGATATCTCAATAAACATAATTGCAACCACAGGAAAACATAATTATTATTTGACTGATAAGCAAAAAGAAAATGATTTTGAGAGATATGGCCTTACACATCCTGCACACTACTGTTTTGATCATTTTCATTACAGTGATCCACCAGTTCTACAGAATGAAGATTCTCTGGCAAGTGAAAAAATTTGTAAAAAAAAAAAAAAAAAAAAAAGAAAGAAATAAAAAGAAATAAATAAAAACTCAGCACGACCTGTTGATTCCATTTGAGTTTCCAGACAGCACACAGATAACAGCAGTGGAGACTATACAGCCATGACTAACCCAGGGGGCCCAGGCAGATGTAATGTCAGCACATTGATAAAAAAAATCAATGTGAAGAGTAGAAACTGCCTATGAGTCCTCACACCGAAGGCTCACCAATGTGGAATCTACAAAAAATCTACACAAAACCTACGTCTCCGTTCCTTCTGCTGGGTTTTCCTGAAGAGGCATGAAATAAAAATGACCTTCATGACACATTTCTTCGAAAGGCTACTTCCCGGGGAAAGCATACGATGAATGTTTTATGCCACGGCTCTAAATGTGCATATCCTGGGGTATTTTTTTCCTGTCACTTCAGTGCTCTGTCACTCCTGACAGGTTCGTTGGCTTATAGCGCGTGGCCAAGCGTTAAAGGGTTGCTCCGCTTCCAGCCTTGAGATGTTGGAACCTGCTGGACTTTGTGTCTCCAAGCAGGTAGCCACAACCAAAATTTAAAAAAAAAAATCCAGTTGTTATCCTTGACACCTAGACAGCAATGAACTGTCACCAGCAGTTGACATGTTTATACGCTAAGGCACAAACCAGCGTTTGTGCCTTAGCGTATAAACATGTTGCATTTTATTTACGTCCAGAAATTTCGTGCATATGCAAAACTCTGGAGGGCAAAAAGACAATTATTTTACTTAACTTCCCATAGCCGAGATACCGCAGTGGAACATTTCCATCAACAAAATAAAACCTGGAGGTATTATTCATTTAGGGAAAATAAGACAGACAAATGTTGAATAACTCAAAACTACTCATATTCTTTTTTCTCACTGTCAGCTACGCACAGTCATTGACATAGCAAATAGTAGCACCACTTTATGTATCAGAATTCAACACAAAAAAAGCCCATACAAACATTTCCACATAAGGAACATAACATTCATTGAGTTACAGTTTCGTACTGTTAAGAGAAGAAAATCTCTAAAAACTTTAAAAACCTTTTGACTCGTAAACTTTCTCCTCTGCCCGGATCCATTGAATGTGAACATTGTCTCAGCTGAACTTGCAAGACAAGACAACATTTATTAAACAAGACAACAAATAAAACTAACAGAACTAAATGAAACCAAGAATATTCACCTCACCCGACAGAGATCCCCCACACAACAAGACAATACAGAGAAAACATCCCAACCGCGTTGGATGTTCGCTCCGGAGACCTCATGTTGACGATCTGAAGATTCAAAGTTCCCGGTCGCCCATTTTAAGCGGGTGGGCATGCTCTTTCTTCGGCGCAGTTCTGAACTTAGGGGAGTGTTCTTAGTGAGCTTCCATTTTATCTATTGAAGTGATGGTTACATTTTACAACTAACTTATTTTAAATATATTTTCTTAACAGTACTTTCAGGCTTGATGTTTATTTTCCGATTATTAATAAATGACTAGTAGACTGTGGTAGACTATGGTAGACTAGCTAGCTACCACAGCGGTAGTAGGTCAGCTAATTTAACTCCCTGATTATTCTGATTATCCGTCAGATTTGGTGTGTAGGTCGCCTTTTGTTTTACTGAACTTAAATACACCAAATCCTACAGCAATCTATAAGTTTAAGAATGTCAAAGTCAAGCTAGCATAACTGACCTACTTCTCTCTCCCTTGCTATTTTTAAGTAACTCTTTTTCCTGACTTTGTTATCTAGTTGTCATAGTTTTGAAAATTAGTAGCAAAGCACCACATCCCTTTTTTAAAAAAATACCACGAGTACATTTAAGATTTATTGTGTTATGTTGAAGGTAAAACCAATGGTAGTCGTGGTCAGCAGGCAGATTTGTGCCAGTGACATTAAACTGCAATGTGTCTCTACTGGTCATATGACAAATATCTAGCTTAGCCTTGAAAACTAATCAACTGGGACTTAGTTAATGTTGCTAAACCTAGCTAAAAGCAACGATACAAACCAGTGCAACATCTCTATTGCTGTAAGCTAATTACAGAGGAAAATATTCAGTAAAATTACCAGAAAGACAAATCCTGTTATCAAATCCTGGAATCCGATGGCTATTTGATAATCAAATCAGTTACGCAATCAACCCTCTCCTTCACCCTACCATCATTTACAAAAAAAAAAATGATGATCACATGTCAGTAATGTCCCCTTGATGCTGCACTACTCAGTGTAGAAACTAGGACCGAGATGAGGATTAATCCTAGTAGCTGAATCCTTGTAGGATGTAACAATTCTCTTCTTGCCTCTTCTTGTACAGCCCTTTAGAATAAGTTCAGCTCTTGTCAAGTCAGATTACAAGTGTGGAAGCGATCACTGAGAGCATCACTGGAGCTGCTCCTTTAGTCTGTCTCATGCAGGCCTATATACATCAACAGACCGATGCTCATGAATAGTGCATACTGCGTCATTATTCCCCTTTATTTTAAATGTCTAACAAATTACGCCATTAAACAAAGTGTTATTAACAAAAATCAGTGTAATAATATGAAGACATTTTGACAGATTAGTAAAGTCAAAAGCTAAAAGACAAACTAATGCATTGAATGCCAACCACTTATTTTATATACATGATAAACTAAATGTGTTTAATTCAAACTTATTACGTAGGTCTATTACAATAAATTTTGCTGGACGATGCATTGTCCCACAAATTATTATGCCACTGAAAAATCAAAAAATATTTTAATTTCTAAAGAATTTTTCCCACTGGAACCATTTTAAATATACAATAGAAAACAAAACAAATAAAACAACAATAATTAAAATTGATTATGAAGCTTCTGTAACCAAAATTGTATTCCAAAAAATGTTAGTCATTCAGCTTAGGCAGAGAAAACAGGCAAAAGTGGCAGGTAGTGCAGACCAAGTACTTTGTACTGGGTGTCAAATGTTTGCAGTGTTTCTCAAAATGACTTTTCAACAATAATAAAAGGGAGCATCAAAGTGGACAGCAATTGTCAATGAGATGCATTATTTAACATGGGATTAATTGATTTATTGCTTAGTTTGAAAGGCTTACTATTCAGATCATTTTGATAATCTAGCTTGTCTTCAAAGGTTGAAAAAAAAACACCTAAAAGTAAAACAGTTAAAGAAGAATATTATTGAGTCGGAAGCATACAATTTGATTCAAACTTTTTAAATTATCTTAGTAAAATGGTAACTAAAAGTTTTCCCCGAAACCCACAGCTAATACATGTGGTTTATTAGGAATGACTCCTGCAGGGTTAAATCACATTTTTTTAGTGTGCCTGTTATCAGTGACATTACCACCCCATTTCAAAGGGTGACACCAAACATGGATAAGATAGAAAAACATAACTACTATGATATACTGAGGGAAAATGTAATTTTTTTCTATTGTTCCTTTCAGTATTTTTCTTCTTTTTTATCATCAGTGTACAAGCTAGTGCACTGTGATCTTCTAAGAGAAAACTGTATATCTCTGAGTGAAACAACTATTCAACAATAGCACAAATGTGAGCCAACACGTGTTGGTGAGGTCAAAGTGGCACATATATATGAACGTGGAAAAATATTTTAAGGCCTTCAAGAAGCATCATTTTCAAGAAAGTTTGGCTTAAGGCTTATCAACAGTCACTAAACAATCTGAAGCTAGATGAAAACTTTAAATGCCAACATATAAACTTTTTAAAAAGCACTACCCTAATGACAATTCCTAACTTTCATCAAGTATATAAAAGATAATGCATGCATATGTATTTACAACACAACACATAACACGTAACCCTCTTGGTTAAAAGTGAATCAGTTTTTTAGGTAAGTGTAGGTTTGATAGTAAAAATAGTTCGTACCCTCCCCAAGCAAAATGAGTTTGCACTGAACACCAAAAAGAAGACGTTGCCCTCCATGTAAACAATGTAACAATGTCATTGGAACAGTGAAAGTTGACAAGACAGCCACAGAAAGATGTCCATCACCTAAACATTGAGCCATGTCATAGCCAAGCATGATATTCAACATCTTTTTTAAGCTATGTTCGGACGAGTACCTTGGTCTAGCAAAGGTTAAATTTTCGATTTATTTTACAAAAAAATACAGATAGCCAAGTATGACTTTTAACATTTTTAAACTAAATTTTGATGAGTACTATGTTAAACTTTTAACATATCTTACAGAAAGATGAGGTCTGACTAACCTGACATAGCAACAAAAACACAATGACCACCTTAGATGTCCATGACTGGCATAGAACTGACCCACAAATTATCTTTGATTGAAAATTGGAGTATTCTATAGGTTAATACTTAACACTCCCAGAAATGTGTTTTTATAGTTTACAACTGTTGATTTGTGTTTGTGGAGCAAAACAGCTAAAGTTACAGCTTCCATTTGCTATGAAAGTGACCAGACGCCCAAATCCCAGAAACTTCTGGTAGTTTTACACTGCAGTGCTGCCCAATAGACACTGACTGCAAACTACAAAACAAGCTGTAATCCATCACCATGACCCGAACCAGCATCACCAAAATACAGACAAAACTCTTTTTTGGATTTTATGTATATCCAAAATATGAGTACGTTCCTTGTAAGGGTTCCGACTGGCTTAAAAGCGAAGTTTGTTTTCATGCTACGGTTCGTCCCGTCCGTGAAGGGGAACCCGGTCACTGGCGGCGGCGGCCCTCGGCGCAATCTGCGTGGATTGCGGCTCTGGCAGCGTTAAGGGTTAACAGGTAACGGTCAACAGCCCAACATCTGCAGCGATCCGGCAGATTTAGATAACTTCACATCCAGCATGATGACGGTCCACAACAACATGAGATCAGGACGAGCGAGACGTTCAGAGACAGGCGATCCTGCTTCTCAGCCTCCGGGTTTCAGTGTAATCTGGGAAACTTGAGATCATTCTCTGGCATTTGCAGATGTTTCAGTTAATTTTTGAAGTACGCTTAAGAGTAATAATAATAATAATAATAATCTTACCTGTTGTGTTATTTCTTCCAGAAAATCACAGGCACAGATTAATCCGAATTTTTGTCGCCAAACTAAATTTCACACATGTGACGCTCCGGGCAACAGAAAAAAGAAATAAAAATAAAATAAAATAACGAAATGATAATAACAGCGTCTCTTTCTGGCTTGTGCGCAAAACAAGAAGAAGAAAAAAACACGCTTCCGCTCCGCTTTTCGCTTTCGCGTGTCGCCCCTGCTGAGCAGCTACTCCTGCCTCCTGCCTCCTGCCTCCTGCCTCCTGCCTCCTGCCTCCTTCCTCCGGTTCTGCTCCCTCTCCGTGTCAGTAACGCGGGTCCAGGGCGGCGCGCAGGCGTCTCGCCGGTAGCATATCGGGAGTTGGGGGAGAAGTGAAGCCTCGCTGTTCCCACTCGCTCAGATGCGTCAGCTCTCCCCTCCTTGCCTCCCCTCCTTTGCTCCGTTCCTCGCAGAGCGCGGAGCGGGACGCACGCAGGACAAAAAGGGAAGCGCAAGAAGCGAGAGCGACGTCTGGTCCGTCTCCTGACGGCTCCGGCCATCCAAGCGGAAGTGCCTTCCCTCTCCTCCTCCCTCTCCTCCTTCCTCTCCTCCTTCCTCTCCTCCTTCCTCTCCTCCTTCCTCTCCTCCTCCCTCTCCTCCTTCCCTCTCCTCTTTCCTCTCCTCCTTCCCTCTCCTCTTTCCTCTCCTCCTCCCTCTCCTCCTTCCCTCTCCTCCTCCCTCTCCTCCTTCCTCTCCTCCTTCCTCTCCTCCTTCCTCTCCTCCTTCCTCTCCTCCTTCCTCTCCTCCTCCCTCTCCTCCTTCCCTC
>CAEGAF010118952.1:0-11476 GCA_903067075.1 Micropoecilia bifurca
CTGACTGATGAAGACCAGCTGACTGATGAAGACCAGCTGAAGGATGAAGACCAGCTGACTGATGAAGACCAGCTGACTGATGAAGACCAGCAGAAGGATGAAGACCAGCTGACTGATGAAGACCAGCTGACTGATGAAGACCAGCAGAAGGATGAAGACCAGCTGACTGATGAAGACCAGCTGAAGGATGAAGACCAGCTGACTGTAACTCATGTTTCTTGTCCAGGCAGCATCAAATGCTATGACCTCATCAGGTCAGATGTTTTGCCATATTGTGGCGTTTTAAATGCCTGGGTTTAACATACTGGGCCACCAAACCAAATAAAATCAGATAAAGTTGCTTTGCATCATTATGTCGATACCAAAGGAAGGAGTTTGAATGAGTGGGAACAAATTTATCGCCCCAAACATTAATGCAAAGTAAACAGATCTTTTTCAGAAAGGTTTTAAATACATGATGGTGCCAGTATTTCTACCTAAGTAAATAAATATTAAATAGCAAGATGCTGAGTTTGCTGCTCTTTCAACAAATGGCCTTCAGTTAGTGATAAGTTGCTTCAATATTCAATTATCGCTTCAGCTATACACATTTTTTCCCTGTTTCCTTTCTAAAAGTTTCTTTGTGATGAAATTCATAATTTCTTCATCTTGCTGTTTTATAAATAAACCATAACAAACTTTAATGTAAAGTAAATTGCAGCAACATAAAGCAAGTTATTCTAAATGTTTAGAAGTAATAAAAGCTTCAGCATAAACATCATTCAGCTGAGAAATCATCACTTCATCATTTCATGTTTTCTCTTCATTACTAATCTTTAGACACAAGTATCAGCCAGAGACTTTGTCTACTCTTTATGTTTATATTTATGTGTATATATATATATATATATATATATATATATATATATACATACATTATTCACCAGTTACAGTACACATATTTATATACTACAGAAACAAATAGTACAGACACTCAACATGTGTTTTCCTGTTTTCTTCTTCATTAACCTGCATGTTGAACCAATCATGGGGTTTGTCTTCAAGCCTGGAGGACAAGAATCTGGGGTTGACCTCTGACCCCTACTAGCAAAGGTCCTGAACGTCTACCAGCTTGGAGTTTTCTTAACTTTCACTTTTTCCATCTGACAGCAGCAAATTGGGCCTGTTTGTATTTCAGGAGAGGTAAAAATGAAGCTGCATCTTTCTGTAATTATGGCGTTTTATTGCATCCTTGAGCAGAAGACAAACCCACAGAGAACCTTTAATTATTCTAAATGAAACGTCCTTATTGCTTACAGAGAAGAAAAGAACCTGGTTGTGTAAATGGACACAGTGACGATGGGGCCCAACAAAACAAAGCAGAGCTGAACTTCTGCACGATTCTTTTATTGCTTTTGTATTTTCAGCAACACTGTGAACGGATTTATCATTTTTTCATAAATGATCAGAGTTTAAATTTCTATTTACCGCCTGCAACAGACTGACGGCCACTAAACAGAAAAAAGGAGGAAAAAGCTGCAAAAAAACCCTCAGAAAGTTTGAGATGATCTCAGAAATGATTGAACAAAATCAAGGAAATTCCTGAGCTCCAAGTCAAAAATTAGCTAGAAAAAAAACTCAGAAATTTAGGGACAAATCTCAGAACCAACAAATTAACAAATATTTAGCTTTTGGAGCTAAACAACAGGAAATGTTCTTGTTTTTTGGAGAAATTTACTATGGCTTTTTTCTGTTGACGATGATTGTAGACTGCGGATCATCTTTAAGTCTTTGAAATGTGAAATTTAGTTTTAATAAGAAATCTTTGATTTTACGTCAGATCTCTCTTTTCCACTGACGCTCCGGTTCCTGTTGGAACACATTTCCTGTCCAGACAGGAAATACAATCCAAGAACTCTGAAAACCAAGAACTCATCCTGACCTTCAGAGGTACTGAACACGTTACGGCCCGTTTTGCACCACCTGATCAATAAATTAGATTAGAACTGATCAATAAAACTCCTGTTTGAACAACAGAGTGATGTATATTAGGCAACTTTTTGCCCATAAAGTTGTAAAATGTTATGAAAGGTCAGCGCTAGAACCAGCTGACCAAATGTGTTGCAGCTCCACCGTGGTTGCTAGGCAACGGCACTGTAGCCGTGGAATGTGACTTAACAAATGGGAGGTTTTTGAAACGGGTCGTTTACCAAACAACAAAAAATGTCTGCCTGTTTTTTTGGTTTGTTTTATGGTTTTAAATATTTGTTTTGCTTTCAGAATCAGTTGAGACCCAAAACGAAATACAAAAGCATAAATTAACAGAAATGTGAGTTTTGCAGAACAGGATTATTTCAGAAATGTGGGCTTGCTGTAAATTATTTCCTCAATAAAATTTTGGTTTTAATAACATTAAAAATGACAGGATTATATCACTCTGTCATATATGTTACATTACATATAGTTTTCACTTTTAACGTCAGTCACTGAAGAAATGTCTTGAATTGTGTTTTCTCCTGACACACAGTGGAAAATTACCACAATATATTTTCCCAATTATGACACCTAGGTAACCAGATTTATTCTCTTTATTGGTTTTTAATTTAAAAACTCAAAAATTTAAATGCCTTCATACTAAAAGTTTAAAAATGTAAAAGTTATCAATTTTAAGTGTTATGCTCCATAACAAGGCAGCTGGAAACCAGCAAATTTAATTAATTTCTGTTTTATGTTGTTATTGGATTTTTTTTGGACTTTTGCAATAAGACATAAAGTACATGATCATTGAAAAATTTGCTAGTTTTAAGCAATAACATCGGATAAAAACTGGTGAGAATATTTAATTTGTGGTTCAACAGAGACTGAAACTCCACAGCAGATCCTTGATTTTCCTGTTTTCTAATGTTTTATGTGCTAATAAACTGAAGTGACATCTTGCTACCTTTCATTTGAACTGGGAATATGAACATTTTGATTGAAGATATTTAATTATTACTGTCTGGAAGCAGCTAAGCTACGACAGATGGACAATAAAAACCTCATCTCCGTTTCTCTGTCCACTAAAATGTGAAAGTTTCAGACCGAAACAGTTTCAGCTGCTGAGTCTTGTGGATTAAAACAAATTTATAATAAAGTTTCTATGTTTATGTCCTCCAGATCCACGTTCAATCAGAATAAACATGAATAGATCAGTTTGTCTGCTTTTTCAGGCCTTTACACACAAATACTGACATTTCTCAAATGGCTTTAACTTTTCCTTTCTTTCACAGTGGAACCAGTGGAACCAATGGAACCAGTGGAACCAGTGGAACCAGTGGAACCAATGGAACCAGTGGAACCAATGGAACCAGTGGAACCAGTGGAGCCAGTGGAACCAGTGGAACCAATGGAACCAGTGGAACCAGTGGAACAAATGGAACCAGTGGAACCAATGGAACCAGTGGAACCAGTGGAGCCAGTGGAACCAATGGAACCAGTGGAACCAGTGGCTACACCGTCGGAGGTTCAGATGTGGTGATAAAACATTTGGCATCAAATGGAGGGAAATTATAGTTATAATGTCAATAGTTCGTCTGAAAACAGTCAATTTGCTGAAGATGTGAATAAAAGGAGAAACTAAAAGAATCTCCTTGTTTTTCCTTTTTAACTCAAAAAGCTTGGAAAAAAGTGAAATTATGTATTTTACCAAAACAATTTTCTAAGTAATAAAATATACATTTGTCGACAACTTTCACTTTATATTTCAACATTTGCCAACTTTGTCCCTTTAACCACTTGAAATGACATTTTGACATGAGTTATATTTATGTATATTAGTTTTAAAGGTCTAAACCTTTTTATGTTGGTTTGGCTTTCAAATAAAACAGAAATAAACTCTAAATATAACCAAACCGTGAATAACAGCAATACAACAGAAAATATCCCTATTTCTACTTTAACGTCCCCAATGTGCCAGTAAAATATTATTTTTGTATTGAGCTCAATGAAGAACTGAAATGGTTTCAAAGAAATAAAAGGTTCTAAACTCTGTTCCCATAACGGCCCGATTTAGGGTCATTAATACAGCAGATATTTAATCATTTTATGCCTATTATAAAGTGTCTTTGGTACATATGAATAATTTTCAAAGCACAGATTTTTAATGTAATCCCTTTATTACATTGCTTTACCTGCTTAGCAGCAATTAGAGATTTATTTTATTTGGTTCTGAAAAATCTGATGAATGTTATTTTAAGTTTTGCTATAAACAATATATGATAAACTTATTTTATTCAGAATAAATCCTTTTTGTTACATCAGATGGAAGAAACTCCTGCTAACAATTGTTTCCATTTCAAACTAAATTATCATTGACAGAAATGTCAGTTAAACTCGTTAACCCTTAAATATCAAGAATTTATCAAATCTGCAACGTTTAACATGTAAATACAAATAAAAAAGATAATTGATTTTCTCATATTTCTTCCTGTTTTTATGGTTAGTCTGATGGTTCATTCAGCAATTTTTGATTTTTAACGTGAAAAAGGTTTAAAACGAAAAGTGGCTCAAGTTTAATTCTTTGAAAATTTATGCTAAAGATTTTCCTTCAGCATTTGCATAGCCAACATTTTTAAGGTGGAACGTTTAGTTTTCTGCAACCTAATGGAAAACTGATAATCGACCTAAATATGGATCAGCTGCACTGAGGGACGTCTGGTCCAAACCGGGACATCAGAGTCCAGCTGAGACGTCTGGTCCAAACCCGGGACATCAGAGTCCAGCTGAGGCGTCTGGAGCCACCTGGGCTTCAGAGGGAAACGTTTTGCTGCTTTCGAAGGCGTTTCCAGCATTGATGCCCTTTAAATGGGTTTAAGGTTCTGACCCGGTTCTGTTTACATGGTTCCTTCATTGACCAACAGAAAATCCCTTTTTGTGAATTTCATGATGATGGACAATCTTGATGTTGTTAGTTTTAACAGAAATGGGTTTTATGACTCAGCTATGGTTCAACTTTCATATTCATCAGTGGCTTTAAATTTCCGCTTTAGTTATTAAACTTCTGTCAAACTTTCCGACACTTTTATTCTAGATTCATTAATCTTGCAATAAATAATCCAGATCCAAAGTATGCAACTGTCCTACTAATATTAATGCTGATTTTATCAAGCCTTTCAAGAACATCTCTGAGTTTTTAGTTAAAGCAAATAAGTAAAACTATTAGACTGATAAAAATATATACATATATCTCAATATCCTTCCTCCTGAAAGCCCATTAGCCCAGCAGGACGACCCATCTGGGCTGCATGAGGCATTTATTCAGGTAAGTGAAATCTAATCTTTCATAATCCGACAGTTGATGCTTTTAAGGGAAGGCAAATTGTTGCAGGATAATTGCTGGGTCACTGACTGAATGGTGCGGCAGGACAGCGTCTGCAGCCTCATGAAAGCAAATCATCCAGAGAGAAGCAGGATCAACCATCAGCTCTCATTTAGCTCCTATTTCACAGAAACAGGACATTTTTCACTCTGTATTCATAAGAAAGCAGCAAAATCACAGAATATTCTCTTTCCAGGATGGACAGAAATATTTGGTTCAATTTCTGTTAGTGGCAATGAAGGAAAATATGAATTATAATGTAAAGTGTCAGCAGACGTTATTCACACCTCGTCACTTTCTCCATGTTTTTTAACTTGGACACTTTTTCTAAAACCTATTTGAAGACAAAAAAAGGAACTAAAATCCTTTTTAGTTTTAGTTCCATTAGGAAAAATATATATATTCAGACATTTATAAAGACATTTTCTACCAAGCATTTGGGACATACTAATAAAAAATAAAGAAGATAAAATCACAAGAATAGAGTCAAAATAATACAAGGATAAATTAGTGAGAAGGAAACAAAGTCGATGTTTGGGAATAATTAACCAGTATGATGCAATAATCTGACATTATTCTAGTATTATTTTTATTTCTTAGTGTGGCCCCAGTGTTCGGTTGTGCAAATTAAACATTATAGGTGCATAAGTATTCATACACGTTTGTACTCAAAGTTGAGCTAAAGTGCATCTGGTTTAAGCAGAAAGTGAAACTCGGCCAAGTCGACTTTTTGTTTGATATTTTGAGTTTTTCTTTCTTTAGATTTATTCGGCTCAAACAGTGACGTTGAATTTTTCTTTTGGTTGCAGCAGCTTAGTAAAATTTCATCATTTCCTGTATAAAAGCACAGCAGGTCCTGGACAGGTACGGGGCTGTAGTGGCAAGCGTTGCCATGGCAACTGGTGACCATTGGTTGATACTCAGCTTTAAAAATGTGTGATTAATTTGCAATATTGACAGAGTGGGACGGCTGACGACTCTGAGGAAGAAGGAGAAGATAATGGCAGCTATCAGTGGCTAATGAGAGCCAACAGCGGCTAATGGCAGCTAATGACAGCTAACACCGGCTAATGACAGCCAACAGCGGCTAATGGCAGCTATTGAGATCTAACAGCGGCTAATGGCAGCTATTGAGAGCCAACAGCGGCTAACAGCAGCTAATGACAGCTAACACCGGCTAATGACAGCTAATGACAGCTAACACCGGCTAATGGCGGCTAATGACAGCTAACATCGGCTAATGGATGGCGGCTAATGACAGCTAACACCGGCTAATTAATGGCGGCTAATGACAGCTAACACTGGCTAATGACAGCTAATGACAGCTAACACTGGCTAATGACAGCTAATGACAGCTAACACTGGCTAATGGCGGCTAATGACAGCTAACACTGGCTAATGGATGGCGGCTAATGACAGCTAACACCGGCTAATGGCAGCTCAGGACTGTTGCCATTAAAATCTCCAACACAGAAAGAGTTACTGGATTTATCACTCAATATTTTTGAAAAATGTCAGCCGTCTGAAAAATGGGTAAATTTAGCGACAAAGTGGACAAGTTGACCGCAGTGATTGTTCAACCGCAGCTCCTCCCTCACGGGTCTCTTGGCTCCGCCCACTTTGCTGGCTGGGGGCGGGGCTTAGCTCTGGCAGTGGGTTAGTTACGCTTCAGGTCAAAGTGCAGATTGGATGATTTCATCCGATCGTCAAGCAAATTTTGAGCAAAGTTTTAAAATCTTGCAAAAGAGAAAATGTTAATTATGCTCGTTTCTGGCTAGAAGCGAATCCAGACTCATTTTGTCCGATGTTGACATTTGCATGATTGTAAAAAAATCATGAAAACTTTCTCCTCTGACCGATTCAACTCGTTAAAAAGACACTAACCATGTTTCCTCCAGGCAACTTCTAAAAATCTGAATAGATTTTCACTGTTTTACTGTCAAACCGTCTTTATTTAAGAGAACAGATTTTGGTTCTGAGGTATAAATATGAGGCTTTTGTTTTTTCTAATCTTGCTAAAATGAGGAATATTTCTCATTGTCTTCAGACTGAGGAAAGTTTCTCCCTGCAACACGTAGAGATGTGATACTTCCTGGATATGTTCCGTTTATGTGAAAGTGTCAACAATGAAAAAGTCATCGCCATGGTTACAACATGTAGGTCTTTAAAAACGTGAATGAGGTGAAACACTAAATCATTACATTACTGAATGCCAAACTAAATGAGTTCATATCAGAAGCTCCGGCCTTTCAAAATAAATCACTTCTCTCTACAGAGGCACAGAAATTATTGAATGGAAGTTTATATTTTTAATCATTGAGGCTTTGCAGCCCAAACAGAACTAAACTATAACTAAACTAGTAACAGGTAGTTTTCCTGAAGTGAAACAGCTCCGACTCTGTGTTATCTGCAGTAACTTCTGCTCCACATGCAGGTTGTCCTACTGTGGCTCTTTAAAACATTTAGTCACATTCAACCTGTGATCTGTCCGGCTGTCCAGCGTTTGGAGCTCCGGCTTCTTACAGGCGGATCAGTGGATGTTTGGGTCTGAAGCGGCTTACAGTGAGAAACGTTTGGTCCTCTAACATCGACTGATTATCACATAACGACTGCAGGAGCCACGACTACTTACTATCAAAGAAATATGTGGAAATATGTGGTTGAAGGCCAAGAGGAGAAGTGAAGAACCACGACATGGTTGGTTTTGGCTGAACCTTCAGACAGACGAGGCTCTGCAGGTGAAGGAAGCAGCGTTTCCAAAGCAACGCGTTTCTCAAGAGCCACACCTGATTGGACCAGATTCACACCCGTCACTAGATGTTACTTTTTAAATATGACGTCTTTGGCATCAAGCTGCCCTTTATTTTCTCAGACTTTGGGATTAGTTACAGTTTAAGCACTTTGACATTTTGTGTTAGCATTAGCGCCATTAGTTGCGTCTACAGTGTTACATTTCAAAATAAGTGCATCTGTTTTAGTAGCAAACAGGACCTTTTTTCAGACATTTAGAAGTAGGAAGGGATGAATGTTGATACTTTAAAACAAAATCCGATTTAGTTCCTGAAATAATGTGTGACTAACACAAATAGTTAAAACTAAAATATTTTAAAAATACGTCACTCAAAAATTGCAACTTATTCTGAAAAGAAGTTGAACTGTCAGCTTCTTATTTTGTTGCTCAACAGTTTCATAAGGATGATGATTTTTGACACATTGGGATTCAGCCAATCAGAGCCAACAGGGATCAGCCAATCACAGCTTGCTCTTGAGAGACGACGTTACTCAGAAACGCCACTAGGGGGCAGCAGGCCGCGCCGCCTCCTTCAGATGGCTGCGTCATAGGGCAGGTGAGGCGCCGCCGCTCCAGGCCTCCAGGGGGCGAAACTCTGCGTGCGGCCGGACGGCATCCGCCCCAGCAGCTCCCTGCTCGCCCACCGCCGCCCCGATCGGCGGCTCCGCCTGGGGGCGGGGCCTAACAGCGAGGCCAGCTGGGGCCACAGCGGGTCCGTGGATCCGGCGCCGGGCCGCTGGGACGCGAAGCGCGGCCTGCGCCTCAGAGGCGGCGGCGCCCGGTGGTCGGCGGGCCGGATGTGGCCCTCCAGCGACGGGCCCAGCAGGCTGAGGCTGGTTCTGTCCGTGAAGGAGTCGGTCCGGTCTTCGTAGGCCAGGTCCGCCGGCGCAGAGCACTGCTGCAGCGGCCAGCCGCCGCGGCTCTTCCCTCCCACGTCCGCGGCGCTGCCTCCCTCGCCTCCGTCTCGCTCCACCCTCATAGCTTCGTCTTCCTCCTGCTCCTCCTCCTGCTCCTCCTCCTCCACCTCCGGCGCCTCCTCGTCCTCCGCCGCCTCCTCCGCGCCGCCGTCCTCCTCGTCCTGCGCGCCGGGGGGCGGCGGGCGGCGCGGGTCGCGCAGAAACACCACGATGACGGTGATGTTGTCGCTGGATCCCGCGTCTCGCGCCGAGGCCACCAGCTTGTGAGCCACCATGGTGGAGTCGCCGTTGTTCTCCTGCAGATGGTCGCTGACGACGCGCACCGCCTCGTCGGGACTCACCGTGTCCCAGAAGCCGTCGCAGGCCAGGATCAGGTAGTCCTCGGAGCCGTCCAATGGGAAGAGGCCGTGGTCCGCGTCCCCGCAGATGTACGGCTTGTGCTCCGAGTCGCCTGTCAAGACATTCGGGTCACATTATTGTCCGTAACGTTCTGGATGTGCTGACGCTTCACCATGTTGGGTCAAAGACTCAGGTCTCCTGTTGAGCTGCACTGAAATCTGGAGCCTGTTGGTAGTAATTACACCATTAAAAGAGACTTTTATTTTGAAAAGATTCTGTGAACTGCATTTTGAAAGGCCAAAACAATCCCTTTTGTATACTGAGGTTAGAGCTGTTACTGAAATTAAACCTGTTTTTGCAACAGGCTCCAATCAGACAGCAGGTTTTCATTGTTCATTAAACACGGCTGAACTTTGACCTCACAGCAGTAAAGTGGTTTCAGAGTTGGGCTGCCTTTCATTATTTCATATTCCTAATTTTCACACGTACGTCTGGCTTTGTCTTTATGACGCTTGTTTCACATCAACAGCATAAAAAGCAAAATGACCAAACAGGAAACCTGGATTTCAGTTGAGTTAATGGCAGCAGCGTCTGCTGCTCCTTCATGGCAGTTTTCTTATTTGTACTTTTGACATTTCAGGTAAGAGTATTGCCTTCCCACAATGCACTGCAGGAACTTTACCTACCTATTGCTCTGGATACGGACAGACTCCCGTTGACCCTCCATGTGCCAAACCAAATCACACAACCTCCCAAAGCCTCGATCCTCTGCTTCTCGTCCTGCAGACAAAGAATGCTCATCATCTCGTCACCTGAGATTCTCCATCTGCCTCGTTACGCACTTAAAGGAACGGTCCACTCAAAACATTTGGGGTTGGGATCAGGCAGCGCTTCTGTTTCTGGACTGAAAATACAAAGTGACATTTTTACTGGAAAGATGCCAATAAAACCTCGATGGTAGATGTTTCTTTGATATTCCTTCTTTAAAGTTTAAAATGAAAGAGCAATGGGGCTGAAAAATTATATTTTTTTATTCTAGATATCTGGACATTTTGGCAAATAAAATCTGGAAGCCATGTTACTTCAAATTGATGATTTTTTCACAGGTTATTGTGTTTAGAACATATTTCTAAACAGGATTTATTTCCATAATACTGACATAAAATATATACAAGAGTTTGTTCAGCGTTAGAGTAAAACTTCTGAAGGTTAGTTTCTATAGAACCGGATGAGTTTTCTGGCCTTTAAACAGTTTAAACAGTTTAAACAGTTTATCGACTGTTTCTCCCAGCAACAGCAGCAGCTGTGGAGGAAAACATGATTGTTGGATAAGATCAGATTCATGTTCATTTTGGCCAATTTGAGGTCATCAGGGCTGATTTACTGCTATCCTGACCCAACATGGCCATTAAAATGGCCGCCTCATGATACTGATCACAAAGAACAGAATTAGTGAAAAATAATGCCAACTGAACCAGCCGGTCGCTGAATGTTATTCAGGTTCAGAAACTTCAACCAGATCCCAAAAATAAAAACTGGAATATGAAAACAGAGAAAAAGATGAACTTCTCTGAACAGGTCAGGGTCTCTATGGCCTATTCAAGACCTGTTCATTATGTTTTCAGAATAAATCATTCTTATATGATCAGATTTCAGTCTGAGCTGATTTAGGGTCTCTGTCCCTTTAATTCAGACAAACTGCTGCTGGCCACGCCCCCAACTCAGTGTTTACACTCAAAACATGCACAATTATACAACCGTACATCTTTGAAAAGCATCAGTGGGGCCTCGTGCACAACCAAGCAGAATGCAGCAAGTCAACAACTAAACTCTTGTCTTTTCCAGCAGCCATTGTACAGCGGGAAAACTAACTGACCAACCGCTGGAGACCAGCTGGGGTTGCTAGGTAACATGGCTGTAGACCAGCTGGGGTTGCTAGGTAACATGGCTGGAGACCAGCTGCGGTTGCTAGGTAACATGGCTGGAGACCAGCTGGGGTTGCTAGGTAACATGGCTGGAGACCAGCTGGGGTTGCTAGGTAACATGGCTGGAGACCAGCTGCGGTTGCTAGGTAACATGGCTGGAGACCAGCTG
>CAEGAF010118993.1:0-39787 GCA_903067075.1 Micropoecilia bifurca
CCCCCCCCCCCCCCCCCCCCCCCCCCCCCCCCCCCCCCCCCCCCCCCCCCCCCCCCCCCCCCCCCCCCCCCCCGAGCGGGGCGAAAAGCTTGGCTGCAAGATGAATCATAATTTCCAGCACTAATGCAAGGACAATCCTGCAGTACCACAGTCATACCAATGAAGCTGGTCTAAAAGCTATCATGGGACTGTGTGTGTGAAAGGAGCAGCATCCTAATGACAGCATCAGGCTGAGCGAGAAAGTATTAGGCAAAGACGATTTTGGGCATTTCTGATCTGCAAGAGCAGCTATGGTGGAATATAATGATCATTAGAAAATGTTCGTTGAACTTCCCTGTCTACATGCAGGGAGATGCTACGCCGTTCTCACCTATCTTTTTGGCAGACGAACAAGTTGAAGGCGTTCTCTGCTCCCAGGAAGTTGTCATCGTCTAGAATTTCCACGGCACTCATCCAGTTTGGATTAAAGTCACGGGCAATCTGTGGAAAATATATGGAAAAAAGGCAAAAACATGCAGGTTTGTCTTAAGAAATACAACTTTTAAGCAAAGATAGGGCAACGCTAACCAAGAGTAAACGCTCTCATCAAAACCCCTGATTCTCATCAAATTGTTGCTGATTGTGTTCACTTTTGACTTCTGGTTTATACTAGAATTTGTTTTTATGTCTATCAGGGCTGAAATAATTAGTCTGATTAATTGTGCTGAATTGATTATTGAAATAATTGTCAACTAATTGAGAAATTGGTTAATTGACAACTGGATTATAAAGACTCAAAAAGGTAATTTTGTTGAAAGAACAAACTCAGAGCAGTAATTAAGCTAAAACCGTACAAAATATGAATAGAACATGTTTGTAAGCATGTTCTACTCAGCTTCAAATTATTTAATGATAATAATAAAAACATCCTTTTAAGCACCTTGTGTCTCTCCATATTTATTAATTATTCTAAAAAATAGTCAACAGATTAGCCTCACACTGTACGGATGCCAGGTCAAGCAGAAAAGGCTGAGCTGTGTTAGTAGAAGGTTTTTAGCTGCAGGTGTATCTTTTGCTACAAATGATCAAGCGTACACTAAAGGAAAGTTATGTTATTGCATTATAGGCGAAAAAGTAAGGTATTGAATAATATGTTTATTTGCATAATTTGCAAATAAACATATTATATTTATTACAATATTGCGCAAGAGAGGATTAAGAAATTCATTAAAAAATCTACAGAATGTGCGATTAGTCTATTAATCGTCAGAATAACTGATACATTAATTGATTACTAAAATCGTCAGTTGGAACCCTAATTTCTATTTCTGTTTTTATATTGCAATTTTTTAGGAGAGCCAATCGATTAAATAAAAATTATAGCTGTGCAAAACTGCTGCTTTCTCTCTGCAAATTATAATGAACTCCTTTAATACTGAAGAGAGGAAATCTGACACATAATCAATAGATTCTGCTCTATAATTGTGCAGGGAGCCTATGATGGACACATGGTATCTGAGGAGACAGAACGTTGTTTCATTGTTCTCCCTAATCAGTTTGTAATGTGTCCAGTTTGTTTGATTTGTACAAAAGCTCAACTACAAACTGACAACTTTAGTTAGTTTTTAATGATTTGTTTCCCAATTTTACAAGAAAGGTGCAAAAGAGGCAATTGACAATGTGGAGTGAAAAAAAACAAAAACTAATTAAAATGTTTTACTCATTGTATTTGCACACCAAAAATTAGGAGTTAAGAGGTAAGAAATGTACACTGGAGCAGAACTTAGCTCATACAAATAAAGCGCTGTGGGTTGAAAGTGAAAACTGCTTTGTTAGTTTGTATCAAAGCAGCAACACGCAGTCTTCAATTTCCCCACCTTTTCCAAGTCTTGGAGCATTTTCTCCTCACATCTCACCTCTTCAAAGTTGCCCTCCATGGGTTTGTACGCCAGCAGCAGGACAGACCTCATCAGGTCTCCTACCAGGATGAAATCCCCTTTGGTCTTCAGGTAGAGCGCCATGATATTGTTATAGTGGTTGCACTCGGTCCTCAGCTCCTTCTCGGCCGTCCACTCGTACAGACGGACCTGAAAAAGAAAAGTGGATCTCATTTTAACCGCCATTGTTGTAGTTATTTTTGTAGGATATTATTAACTTTATATATATTTCAGTTTCACACTGATTAATGTGTCTAAATCTGAGGTTAATGTCCATCCATCAATCCATCCATCCATCCATCCATTTTCTGCCGCTGCCGCTAATCCGGGGTCGGGTCGCGGGGGCAAAAGCTTCAGAAGGAAGGCCCAGACTTCCCTCTCCCCAGCCACTTCTTCCAGGTAAGCTGAGAGACATAGTCCCTCCATCGTGTCCTGGTTCTTCCCCCAGGCCTCCTCCCGGTGGGACGTGCCCGGAACACCTCACCAGAGAGGCGTCCAGGAGGCATCCTGACCAGATGAGCCTCAACTGGCTCCTCTCGACGTGGAGGAGCAGCAGCTCTACTCTGAGTCCCTCCCAGATGACCGAGCTTCTCTCTCTAAGGGAGAGCCCAGCCACCCTGCAGAGGAAACCCATTTCGGCCGCTTATATCCGTGATCTCGTTCTTTCGGTCATGACCCAATGAGTTTAATGTCTGCATTATTAATGAACTTTTACCAGTTAATGAACATGTCATGCTGTGGTTGAAATTGGTGGGAGAGCCAGGGGTGTGTCTCAACTAAGTGCATCACTGTTCATTTTACAAATACCAACTGGCATTTTTGTATTAAATGCAATTCTTAATAAATTAGATCAAGCAAAAGGTAATATTGTAACTGTGCCCATTGTATATGTCTATTGTGTAAAGCACCATGTATCCTTAAAAAAGTTCATGACCAATAATTTTATAAATTAAAAAAAAAAAAATTTTGAACCAGGAATGTCAAATATTCAATGTATCATTCACTGGTGTAAAAATACACTTAGATTAAGTTACTATATTGGCAATTTAAAAAAAATGCTTTAATTAAATTTGCAAATACAAACAACAGATCCTTTAGATAATTTCTTTTGCTGTTTTAGTTGCTTTTAGTTTTATTACAGCACAAATAAATGCTGTGCTTGAGTATTAAAATGTCCCTCAAGGCAAAGCGCTGTGTATAGCAATGCTTAAGTTGTGATGTAGGAGCCAATTTGATACTGGTTAGGCGTAATTTGAGAGGAATCCACGATTGAGAGGCTCAGACTATGTGCAGTGAGCCAAAAAGAGATGAAATACCAAACAAACAAAAAAACACTATAAATATTAAACAATAAGCATAATAAAGTCTTAAACCATTAGTGCTAATCCACATATGGAACACAAAAAGACAAAAATTTAAATAAAAGGGAAACATAATTATATTTTTTGGAGAATAGAATCAAAAAGTCATTGGCAAATCAGCCAGGCTTCAATTAAAGCCCAATATTCTCTCATTTTTCATATACTCGTCATTTTTAACAGTATTCTTTGATTGTCTTCTAATCTCCAAAACCAAAATTGAAACATTTACTTCTCCAACCTCATTACATAGTTTTTTGTTTTTTGGTAGTAAACATCTGGGAGGAGATTTGTGGCAGACTGAAACATTGAAGTTGTTTTTTTTTCTTTTTTTAGACAATCAAAATTAAGACACATGAGAATTCATGAGTGTTTGTGCATAAGCCTCAAAACTCTCAAACCTCTTAAGCAACTTATTTATTCTTCCATGATCCGTTTATGTTCTGTGTTTCAAATTCAATACTCAGCAAACTGAAATACAAAACTGTGGAGACCAGAACCCACTTATTTATTTCTCTTTAAGTGGACAATAATAGTGTATATATGGAGAGCTAATTCAGTAAAACAGTTTCTCTCAGCAAAGGCAGAGTAGGATAGAAAAGCAATCGGAAGTGAGAGACTTTGAGCTCCAGAAATCTGAAATCCATGACAATTGTATTCTTGATATCTCCAGATAAAGCTCCCTTTCATGTTTTTAATCCCTTTAATCTATCTGTAGCTGATCGTGATGAGCGTGGTATTATAGGGCAGCAGGGGAAGACTATTTGTTTCACACTATGTCAGGTGATTTCACTCCAATACACATGGGATGGATTTATTTAGACATGGCAAAATGTAATTAATAGAACAGTGTGTTTCTGCTTTGAGAGATCATGTGGCTCTTAAAATAAATCTAGGAGAAAAGAAACAGGTCACCTGGAGCTGAACCCACAAAAGCACAGCAGAAGGAACACGGCAAATAGTTTGTTGACGCAACTTGTATTTTTTATCTTAGTTAGGTCAAAAATAATAGGATGTAAAATTTTAAGCATTATAACCTCTACAACAGGTCAATGAACATTTAAGACAACTTAGGTGGAGGTTTGTAGACAGTTTCAAAGACAGAACCAGATGGTCCACTCTGGAGCTCCAAATTGAGCTAAAATTAGACAAAAGATTTAAGAGAAACTTAAAAAGCACATATTATTTACAACTTTTCATTTTCTATTGTGTTCAGGCTCAAAGCTGACAGTAGTTCCTTTTATTTCTATCAAGATAACAGTGAGAAATGTGAACGAACTAAGGCAGAGAACTCAGATGAAAATCATTGAAAAGTGATATTTGCATTTTTGCAAACAACTTCAGGAATCAACTTATGTCCTGTCAAGACACTGTGGCAGTAGCATTACCAGTTCTCACTGCGTTCATAAAGTGAAGACTTATATGGAGATTTATCTAGAGAGCAGGAGGATAAATGCTTTCTGAGCGCAGTAGCTGGGAAGGTAACAAATCAGGACACCACTGTTACATTTTGCTGTATTTCACCCTGGGTGGAAAATGATCAATTTTGGAGAAAAAAATTATCAAATGAAAACACTAAAAATTCTGGCAGCGTTTAGATAACATTAACAATCATATACAACCAGATCACAGCTGCAGTCAAACACTCTTAATCTGGCTAAGAGATGAGGAAAAAAAACAAAAAAAACAATGAGATGCAGCTGAAGCAAAGTGGGTTTTGATTTAAAGCTACTTCTGGTATTTTGTAATAAAACATAAGCCACAGTCTTGATAAATGTTTTGTTTATCTCTCTGCATACTTGAAATTCCTGGCAAAAGTATTCATGGAATCCAATTTCTGTGTGGCTATTAAGTGACCGCAGATGCATTTGACATTTTCCTTTTAAAGAAAAAATCTTCTTTAATTAAGACATGAACCTCATCCTAGATCTAAATATAGTCCAAAGGATGGTTCCATTTTTTATCTTTGTAAGTGAAGCCTTAAAGTAGGTAACTTAGCTCCCTGCCATAGAAAACATCAGACATGCTAAAATATTATACTTTCCTTTGAAATATTTTCATATTCTTTAAAACATTGTTAAAACAATATGAGGAGGAAAAACCTAACCGAAAGCTCTGTACCATCACTTACTGTGCTATTTATGCTGGCCAGTAGTTTTCCATTGAACTCCACCATAGAATAGACGGCTCCTTTCACTTCTTTCTCAGCCACGGTTTGCAGCTTCCCTGCAGGAAAGATCAGTCAGTCAGTGTTCATTCAGTGGGTTTTTAAAGTGCCACACATGCAACGCTGAGTTAAATTAGTGCCTACAAGGTCCTAGAGAGAACAACGGGGAAAGAGAGGTGAGAAAAATCTGAAATTGAGACAGTGCTGCATTCAGAATATAAGTATAAAAATCAAGCGCTGGACTGGGATAAACGACATACAAGCAATGCATTTTGTCAGGAACAGTGTGTGAGAAAAAAAACAAAAAAAAGAAACACAGTGCTGGTGAGAGGGGGGAATGTTTGAGAGGAAGTGATAAGAAAATGATTGAGTGAGAAGGGAAACAGGAGCCCAGTAGGACACAGTGTTCTTGCCTAAAATACAATATAGAGTGCAGGGAGGAGAAAATGAAACGGGATGAAGGATGGAGAGAACAAAGCAGGCTGATCTGGGTGAGAGGACAAACATGAAAAGATGAGAAGAATCAAAGAGTGCAGTTGGGCTTGTTTGCTGAAACCGTAGAAAAAGCTAAGGGAAGCTCGGGTACTGACCGTCGGTGTAATGGAAGACAATGATTCGACCCTGCTTGGGCTCGGGCTCCTCCGGGTAAACCATGGCCGTGCCGACGATGAAGTAAACAGATGGGTCTTTTCCCAGGCGACATGACACAATGCTGAGAGAATACTCACTGGGGAGGAACTGATGGGCATGAAGGACTGGCACAAACACAACACAGGAAGAAACAGGACAGAGTGTGAGAACAGATCAAAACTCATTTATGAAGCTACTTAGAAAGACTAATATTGTGTCATGAATTACCCATGTTAACTGTGGTGACATCACTAAAAATAAAAAAAAGGTGTTTTCTGGGTTATTGTGGCACATTCGTATTTTCATACTAATAGTAATGTGACCTCAGCCAAACTGAAGGACCACCTGCACTTCTGACTCCACCAAACAAACACGAAACAAGCAAAACATGAGTGGTCCTTGGTTACAGGTCACTGCACAAGAGCCATGAATAAAAACGGCTAAACTACCTCATTAAATGGTGGAAAGCCTCCATTTGAAAAAAGAAAAACGGATTTTAGTTCATGTTAAGTGAATTAATACTATAAACTGGATTGTAAATTAAAAAAAAAAATGTACTCGTACCTGAGTCTAGGACAAAAACAAAAAACAGGTCAATTGAAATTTCTGTTTTCCAATATTTATTTTCTGGAAAATCTGGATTTTTTTTTTTCCACCAATGCTCTCCTTGAGTTTCTATAGGTTCACACTGTGTCACCATGTTTTCAGTTATTTATAATTTTTTAAGAAGGGAAAGAAAGGGAAAAAAGCTTGAAATTGGAAATCGGAGTTCAGAGATTTTATTTTGAAGCCTTAATCCACCCGCCCCCCGCCTACCAATAACCCTTTCTTTTTTTAAATCACATTAGAATCAGAACTTGAAATGTATTTTACTGGCATTGATGTAACACACCAACAACGTGCATAATTGGGACGCTAAGCAAAATAATGGGGACATACTTTTCAAAAGATAAAACTACACACCAGTGACTTTTAAAGGCATTTGGCTATTGTGTGTTTATTTAGGGTATCAGAGTAAGATATTCATAAACACACAACACATAGATTTATATTTGGAAAATAAGTTGAATATCACATAATTTTGCACCAAACTTAAATTTATGAACTACTTTGTGTTGTTCAATCACAGAAAAACCACTGAAAAATATATTATTTGTGATTATGATGCAACAAAATGTGAAAATGTTAAGAGGCTATGAACTTGGTGTCCAACAGTCTACAAGAAGATGCCAGTTGAAACAGTCAATTAATGCTCTTCAATTGATCAATAACACAAAAGATACCTAATTATAGGCTACAATAAAGGTCAAAACAAACAAAAATGTTGATGAAAAGGAAGGATTTCTGTTAATTCGTTAACCGCAAGATGACAATGTTCATTTATCATAAAAAAACAGCAAAGAAAAAAAAGAAAAGAATCTTGCAGCACACCTAATTTTATCTTCTTATATGGTCAGGCTGCCTTCTTTATGTGATGAGTTTATCTACAAAGTGCCATGAAGAAATGACTCCAGAAGAAGGAAAATCACTTCAGAGCTTCTTATTTAACTAAATCCATATTGAGGATCCCAGAAGGGATGTGCCTCATAGTTTCTGTCAGAGAAGATTTGGTGTCGGGTGCATTGATTTACTTATTATGCAAAGACAAATGCATCTTCGTTTATCAATATTTTCTCTGAGATATTATTTATCAATCTCTCCTTCACTTCTCTCCACCTGAGAGGCTTTTTAATAGCTTCATAGCTTCTTTCTAATGAAGATCGGCCAATAACGCCGAAGTAACTGATATACGAAGCGGCTCAAGAATCAAAATCTATGTCTTCTGCATTCGAATGCATCTCACATCTACAGTGTAGTCAGCTGCAGATACATTGTGCTGAAACAGTCTCTTATTTACATATTGTTAAGAGGTGACATACACTAATTTATGAGGGTAGAGCAGCAACCGGCCTTTTAAAAGGAAGTCTTGGTGCAGAAATAAAATCTGCAATGCAAAACAGAAAGGAGCAGGAAGCAGTCACCTCCACTTGGCTTCCCTATAAAACGTGTTCATCATTAATTTAGAAACTGCATACAGATATATGCATACTTTTCATTCCTGGTATTAAAGAGTGAGTAGAGAATAAACACCAAACTGCAGTAAGTGGTAAAAATAACTTACGCATTTTAAATGCAAGAGATTAAATGAGGAAAATTTAGTTGATTAAAACGGCACAGTCCTTATGAGATCAACTATTCCTGCAAGCTGAGAGCATTTAGCCACCAGACGCTTCGCATGGATGCAGCAGCTCAGAGTTCAAATGGAAATGCAGCCTCGGCTGTCTCACCTTCAAAGGTGTGTTGATCCACGACGAGCAGACTGTGAACCTCCACCTCCTCACCAAAGGAGGTCTCATGTGGAGAAGTGCTGCTGGGAAAGAGCTTGCTGGAGCTCACGCTGCTGGAGAGCGCCTGTAGACGTACGAGACGGGATGCAGAGAGAAGTGAGGGCAAAGACAAATGTGGTACATGACAAAAAAGAAAAGAAAAAGCACAATACACAATGTGTCTGCGTGGGAAGCGCCAACGGCACAGTCGGCACCATCTGCAGCAGCAGATGTGCGGCATCGAAAATCAGGTAAACATCATTCTGGTCATCAGATGTGAGAGGCTCAGCGGCGGTAAACACAAACAAATGAAAGTACACACCTGTCCCCTTTGGAGAATCTATAGAAATGAGCAGGACAGGTAGCACATGTAAACGGCTGAGAGGACTTTTTAATTAGCTCTCCAGCTGATCCGATTGCTTCGAAATGCTGGCAAATAATCTTTAAAATGAAAATATTTAAAGTTGACTTAATTAGGGAAAAATGATTTTATAGATGGCTCTGTTCGTATCGCGCTACGTTCTTACTAAAGAATGGTTTGAGGTACATTTGGCACAAAAACAGCAATTCTGTTTCTCACATAAGGAAGATTTGGACAGACTGCTTCGGGCGTTTTTTTTTTTTTTTTTCAGCTGCCAAGGTATATTTGGCATGTCATTTAGATGGAAGATGTATTTACTAAACTATATGCACATATTTTTCAACTTAATTATAAAAAAAAATCAAGTCTGTTCCAAATAAAAATAGGAAATTATGCTTAATTAATGGGAATAAACCACTGAACTAAAATATTAAGGGTATTTTCAGGATGAATCAAGAACATTATTTAGCATACACAAAACAGTACATTTATTTTCATAAATAATTCTCCCTAACAAACTATGACCTTCGGCCTAAATTAATTTTCCTGGACAGTGTGCCGTCTCTGAGACAAACTAGTCATGAAATAAATAATACAAAAACACACAATTTGACTAACTCTCCTTAATGATGTTAAATGTCATTTTTAAGGGTTCTTTGGCTGGCACTGAGGCTGCTATGTGATAATTATGAACATGACCTTCATTATGGAGTGTTTACCAAATAATATTCTGATAGTGCTGTAATCCATAACTAACAACATGGGCTTCAGACTGGGAACGTTGTCTCTTTTCCAACCTGAACAATTGGTTGGATTATTGCTGCCATTACCTTTGTGTACTCTGCTTTCTTCCCCACCATGGAAGGTACATTTCCAGCTGTGTTTGCTCCTGGTCTCCATCTGAACTGAGCCACTAAAACTTTACTTATTCTTCTTTCCAACAAAAAGTACAGCTGGGCCAACAATTCTCATCTTAGCTAAGCTTTTGTGAGGTTTTGATCATTTAGTAATTTTTATTTCCCCACAGTAGAAAGTTGTGTCTTTATTCCAGGTGTAATCATTGACAAAATTTTTGCAGCAAATTATTCCTGACACAGAAATCCTCATCTATGTTCATCAATAGCATAGCCGATATTACGTATTATTCTTTGTTTACCTGTATAAAGTTCTATTTTTCCAGCGCTGCTCTGTTTAGCAGAGCATAATCTCTGCTACAGCTACTGCTGGCGATAATTTTGTGTGCTGCTTTATTCTCCATATTTATTAATACCCGTTTTTAAATCTATTTAACCTGTATAGCCAAAGGAGGTCCTTTGAGATAGAATCTCTTTTTTTAGGAGGAGAAGTGGCCAAGAGGTAATAGAAAGTACTCCTGGGACACTGATATTGTGTTTAGCTGTGTAATTCAGCTAAACACAAGGTAGTCGTTTAAAAAGCAGTTGTTGCTGCTATTAACTTCTTGTTTTTGTTCGTCATTAAAAGTACTGTTTTGTTTTCCAGTATCAATGCCACCTGGTCATGACCGACAGCAGACTGAACCTGGTGGAGGTTTTCATTTTTTTCCTATTTAAAGTAAGCGGTATCTCTTTATTGTCACCATATGCTTGCTTAGAAAGAAGAATTTTATGACCATATAGCCACATTGAAGTGTATGATCAACATAATTTGACTGGATTGTAACACATTTAAATTAACTATGTGGAACTGGATTCAAATCTGACTAAATTATTAGATTTAATAGGATGGATTTGATTTGAACCAAACTGGATTCTGTTAAAAAAAATGTTATGAAACATAAAGTGCATTCAAGTTCTTAGTCAGCCAAGTTGCTTATATGAGACAGCAAATGAGCCCCATGATGCAGTACCTGTGTGCTTGCACTAGGCCGTACAGCAGACGTGGTGCCGCTAACATCCTGGATCTCCACCCGGCTGGACAGAACCCCGAAACATTGCGAGACCTCCTGGTAACAGATCCGCCTGATAGTGAGATGGAGACAAGAAATTACCATAAATATAAGCTAAAGTAGAATAGACAATAAATACAGCAACTTTTGCCATTAACAAGGCTGAAAAAAATACCGCTACTACAAATGAGAACATATTTTGTGATAAAAGCTGTGAAGTATTTATTTTGAGGTTTTTTTCCCTCCAACTTATTGTTTGAATAGACGACTGACCTTGGAGACTCGTAGAGGGGAACTGTGCGAATATGGAGTTTTTGAATTTCATCAATGGTGCCGATGGTCAGTGTGCTGTTGTTGGCCAAAGCCAGACTAAAGAATCACAAAAAGAGAAACACCAACAAAAATAGTAATTTACAGGGGAGAAAAGAAAGAAAGCAAAAAAAAAAAGAGGATAACAGTTGCCTGTCCTACAAATCCAAACAAATGGACTGTATAGGTCAATGCAGTCTGCGGGAAACGCATGCAGAAAGCTGCGTATGCTAAAACAAAGTGCTCATATAGATCACTCTGAAAACAAACAGGAAGGAGAGAAAGCACTGTTGTAGCTAAAAAGTTTCCCTGCTGACCTGTCTGGGTAGCCCTCAGAGTTGAGTGGGCACATGTAATTGACTTCCTTCAGATTGACGTTGGAAAACACCAGCTTGTGGTTGGACGAGTAGATGACAGTGGGCCGGTCGGAGCAGGCGAAGACGTTTGAGGTGGACAGCGATCTGAAGGTCCGCAGCACGGTGGGCTGCGTGCCAAGAGTGACCTTCTTGCGCTCGCTGAGGGCTCCTGGGAAAACACAATGAGGTCAAGGCGTATATTTGCCTCCAGGTGGAAAGGTGGCTGTTCCAGTTGTTGTTAAGGTCGGAGGAACAATTTGCAATAATGGTTGTCCTTGTGTGCTCAGCGAGCCCTGAGCTTTATTTAGAGCCACCTGCCTTTACTGGTTTTATCTCGTTTTTAATTCGTGTGCAGTAAAAGCATATATGGCCTACTCAGCATAGGGCCTGGCTCTGTCTTTTGATGTTCTGGTCTCCTCTCCCCTCTAACTAACATACTATGTCTGTGATCCTGTGATCTGAGCAAACCAAAGTTAATGAGTACATTTATATGCACACTCATACCACAGTTTCTGCCTTGGTTTTATTCAATTTAGAGCAAGAAGTTTACAGGAGAAGTGATCTGATTATTTTTAAATCCCTGTGTACGTTCCTGCAGCATTACACCAGTCCTGAGTTGGGGTTTCAACAGGAGCTTCTTACTGTCTGCAAACAATCGGAGGAAAAACGTCTATTTATTGTTTACTTGGCTGAAAGAAAAATCATCTGAAACTCTGATATTTGATTGATTGTCAAGAACACTTCCAAAGTTGCAGCACTTCTCTTTAGTCATGAGGCAGACTGGTATTTCAGACAGATGATATGACAATACGTCATTCTGTGCACTGAGGAAATTATGTTATAATCTGTAATGACAATAAGATGCAGCTCTAATGGACTACATTTTAACGCTTGACTGCATTTTGAAATCTCATCACTTGTTAATGTCCTGAGGGGTAAATAAAGTTGGATGCAACTTATGTACCATTTAACGTGCAAATAATGAAACAAGAACACAGAATTAATCTGGTTTATCCTGATAAGTTTATAACAGTTCTCATAATTATAAAGAAAAAAAACAAAACAAAAAAAAGCAGCCAGTCGGGCGTATTCAAACAACTCAAAGTTAATTTACAGCTGGTGAAATCTGTGGTAAAATGTCTTTTTGTTGACAATTGTCCAATTATACAAAGTCAAGTGGGGACTCTGACAGGACGAAACCGTTTTACTGGCATCTTTTGGCTTCAGAGAGCAATAACAAAACTGGCAGAGTGCAACGCGTCTTTCTGAACAATATATTTACCTAGTAAAGTAAACAAAAAAAAATAGGGTTGACCAATAAAAAAATGTTAATAACTGTGTCTAAATTAAAGGAAGATTGAAAATTGCTCTTGTAGCTTTACAAGCTACTCGTTAGAGTTTAATTAGATTAGATGGGTTTTGTCATCATGAAAACAAACACTAAGGTCAAAACTAAATGTTTTAAACTGTGACTTTCATGAAGAATTTAAGAAGCACGCTTTCTAAAAACCTTCACACTGAGAGAGTCGTGTCCTCCAGCTGCTAAGCAACAAATATGATGCAGTTAGGGAATGTCTGCAGAATTGGCTTGAGGATTTAAGCCTGAACACAAAAATAGACTAAAACTGGCCTTGAATGCTATAAATTCTTAATAATGCTACTCCTCTGTTACTGGTTGTGTAAAATATAAAATGTTCTTCTAACACATTTCCTGTAAAATCTACAAAGATGATGCAGAATGGGAACTGGAACAAATAGAAAGTTAAAAATGTGAAAAGTGAGTTTAGGTTCTTCTATTTGTACATCTTCTCCTGCTGCACAATTAGGCATGTCACAATAAATTTTGCTGAGCAATTAATTGTCCAAAAAATTATTGCTTCAATACCTTTTGACACTGATTTAATGGAAATGGAAAATAAAAACGATTCTAAGTCTCCATTAACAAAAAACGTACTTGAATAAAAACTAAACAACATAAAGCCAAAGTGGAAATAAATACTGCATTCAACCAAAAGAGTGCAGATTATAAAGTCTGTATACCATATTGGCCTTCAGTAATCACTAGATTTAAATAGAGAAAACAGGCACATTTACTACCTAATGCAGTAGTTCACACTACACAATTTGATGCCCCTATTTTCCCCTTAAGATAATCTTAGCTCGTTGGCCGATCTAAGATTGTCGCTGGTGATTTCGTAACCAATCATTCTGAACTGTATGGTGTGTTATGGTAGATCATTGTGTCCCTCCCATCTAAATCAGGGGTTTTCCCCGACTGGGAGCGTTAAGGCTGAATGTGACAAGTAGCCAATCAGAAGGCAAGGATTCTCCTTGTGCTTTCTATGGGGAAATTACGGAGGGGAATCACAACCTCCAGCAGACATTGGAGATGATATGTTGAAACATTAATATTTATTTAACATTTCATGCAAAGAATATAGAACTGATAAGGAGAGGAGTTGGAGCCAAATTGCTACCGCAGCTGATAAAACCGGTAAGTTTTCAGCTGTCCATCGTTAACATGACATAAATAGGTTATAATGATTTTCATTCAGTCAGGACTTTACGCTGACTCTAGCCACATGCTGATTTTAAAATTAGTTAACTGGACTTGTAGCCATTATTTTGGGCTACAAGTCCAAAATAATGGCTGTGTGGCTGGACACCACACAGCACGATCAAACCATTATACCTAGGATTTCTTTCAGCTAATGTTTGGTCTCTGGTTTTGAAAATGGACCGATAACTAGTGTAATGTGCGCTGAACATTACACTAAGGAATTGAGGAAGGGAGGGTCAGTGGACAGCACCAGAGCTGAGCCTTTTTTCATTCAGTGCCATCAAGAGAAAGAAAAAACGGCAGGAACAGACAATAAAGCCGATAATTAAAATGGGGTTGATAGGTTTAATTTATCGTGCGATCAATTGATTTATCGTTTATCGCGGCAGGCCTATGCACAACATTTATGAATTATTTACATTTATCAATGCCATGGACTTTATTCTCCACATTCTATCTACATATTGAAAGTATTCCTGGTTTAATGCTTCTGTACTAAACCTTTAGTGCATCGGGCCACTGAGTATATGCTGCCATTGACAGTGTAATATTTATTAATAAATTCTATCAATTATTCTGATGATTAATTGGATTAGACAACTGGCACATTCAGCAGACTTTCCATTTAACTATTTAAGCTTATTTATGTTACTGGAAATACATAAAATAATGCAAATTAACAATTATTGCCTTATTCTGAGTCTGTCTACTCCAGTTAATGACTGATTACTAAATTAGCTGACGATTATTTAAATAATGGAACAATCTGATTGATCCTTTCAGTCCTAGTAATATTTATTTTCCATTAAAAACACTCCTGGCTCAGAGCTATAATTAATTATTTATAATCAGATATAAAGTTCACATTTTCATCTCTTATGGTGCATTGGGATGACATCTGTTGGTAACCAGCCTAGAGATACTGAAGTTCTTGGATTTCTACAGCCTTTAGAGTTATTTTGTGATAAAAGCTTCACTGGCAGTCCTACAGTTCTGATTGAAGTAATATTCCTACAGAGTGATCTAAAAATGCAACGTTCTCAGATGTAACGGGCAGAGCGTTTGTGTTGGTGAACCTACCAGTCTGTAGGTCAAGACCAAAGTAGAAGAGTGCTCCATCTCCCAGGGCACACAGCAGGTAGTAGCTGCCTTCAAAGGTGGTCATTAGGATGGAGCGAGGGATGATCTCTGAGGACATAAACAAACCGCTCATTTAGTTTTCTTCAGCAGGGAATAGTTACATCATCACGGCACTAAATGACTGCCACACAGTCTTTGTGAGAGGAATTTTATAGGGTTTCTTCGTAATTACATACTGCAGGACAAACTTTCTTCTTTGACTTTGTAATGTTTTCTTTGACTCAAAGTGTTTTTACATCTGTGGAACCTTCTCTAAAAAGTAGCAATTACATTTTTTACTTTGAAATTGATTTGATCATTCTAAAGAAATTGTGTATTGCAGACCAGAAAACAATACCATTAAACAAGAAAAGAGAGATAAAAAAAACCATTCAATGGTAACAAAACCAGTAAAAAGTAAAGATGGACAAAGTGTTTGAGAAACAGTTCTCGACTTTCAGTAAAATAATAAAAAGGTCAACTTTCAAAGTCTTACATAAACTTTCTACTTCAAGTTTTCCAGTCTAAGTCCTGCAGACAGGCTACAGGATACCCTTCTTAAAGAGAGAGAAAAAATGCAGACAAGTTTTAAAGGCTTAAAGATTAAACAACTGCCAGTCAAATACTGATGGAGAAACTGCAGCAGCATAAAGGGAAAGCAGGAGAGCATTGCAACAGAAAGGTAGAATCCATACAGCATCCCTCCAGCATGTTTTAAAACCCATTCGGTCCAGCTCCTAAAATTTTGAAACAAACTGAATAAGCTAAAAACACAAGCATATTGTTTTCTTTTTTTAATCATCTCTAAAAAGGAAGTGATAAAAAAAAAACATTCTTAAGCAAATTAAAAATGGTTTGAATCCTAAATAGCTGCACATCAGGCTGTAGTGTCAGTCCCAGGGTTTACTTTAGCATTTATCTTTAAAATGAAGAGTATAAAGTCTGCCTCACAAGATGCTGCCCACATCCAAAAAGGCTAATAAATCCTCACGAGCAGACAGAGCGTCTCCTCCCCGAGGCTGACAGAACAGCTCGCTCCTATAGAGCGGCAGCCAAAATCATTCAACCTCACACAGCAAATAAGGTTCATTGGAAAAAGTCTAAATTATTCAAGATTTTTGAAATATATGCATTACAAAATTACTGTTAAAATAGTTCAATATTACAAGAATGTTTTTCAAAACCAAACAAAAGACATCATTTGGTTTTTAATGAAGTCTGAAATCCCCAAATTATTTATAAGAGCACATGCAAGATGTGTCTCATGGGATTGAGATGAAGACTTTAAGGTGGCCTCTCCAAAAGATTAAGAGTTTGTTATTCTTAAGCCACTCTATAGCTGTGATCTGGCAGTTCCTTCTTCATGAAATGTAAACAGAAGTAGGATCAGACCTTAGAAGTTGTAGGATTTCTCTTCGCAAAATACCAAAAACTATTTCTCTCACGTTTGCTTTCGTGGTTTGCCTTAGACTTCACCTGCACATTCACACCTCCACAAATGAACAGAACTTTCTGGTTTCAGTTTTATTAAAAAGCAGACTAAATTGACCTGTTGGGGATGCACTCTTGTCAATCTCATGTCAAACAAAGATAAAAAAGGTAGCTCTTCTTACATAATACATGTAAACATTTATGCTTCCCCGTGTATGTAAAAACATCACATAATAATCGCACAAATATGATATTGGTTTGTCTTACAAACCTTTAGGTGTTAGTTTCCATGTTGTTTACCCTTGGATCTCTGATTTTGCAGAACTAAGCACTAAACTGTGCAACATAATACACCGAGCTTCATTCAGCAACATCTCCACCTGCCCTCATGTCAGACTGATTTCCCTTTTTCCAGTAAGCTCGGCTCTATTTTCTGCTCTCACCTCCGCCCAGCATTTCCTTGTGCAGAGCCGTGAAACAGGGCAGTTTGAGCACACGTGCAGAGATGTCAGTCCACAGTCCCACAGCGCAGAGCGTGGACTCGTTGCCACCCTCCCCCAGAGGTGTGATGTCCAGGCAGGCCACCTCATGCTCCATCTCTGTGGTGCTGCAGAGTCAGAGGAGGAGATGAGAAAATCATAAGCTGGCTTCCACGCATGTTCCATGGAGGAGTGTGTGTGCATGACGCACAGCAGACAGATGCATAGAGGTAGTTGGGGATAACTGTGTCAATGACACTAAGCAAGACTTTTGATGCATTTTTCATCTCATGCGAGCTGCAATTTGTTAAATATTAAAACAATCAGATGTTCAGTCATACATTAAGGTCAGATTAAAAACTTAGGACAATGTAATTGTCTGTTTTAATAACATTTCCAACTATTTTTTTCCCCTTTACTTTTTCTGTAAAATGATACCGTAGGTATTAATATCTCAAACAAGATGTATGCTGACAAAGAGACAAAAACACTGGAGATACTGGTACAAACCAATAAAACATCTGTAAGGTTACACTCTGCACTATCACACTGTAAATTATCCAAATGATTCCAATAAGTAATGTAAAGATAATGAATACTTTCAATTTGCAGAGTACATGCGCGTTAATTGCTTCTGACAGGAGAGTTTCAGTCTTCAACATGTGATTAAGCAAACTAGGCCTGTGTAACATTCAAACTCGTTTGTGCCCCAGAGCAAAGCAGCACGTTATTGATGCAATCCAAACACTTCTTCATAGCCCTGATGAGTCTCTCTCATCATTTTATTACTTACAAGCACTCAAACAGGAAACCAAACGTTGTGCTTCAAGCGGCCCTGTTGGCCCTTTTACAAGCTGTTTCTCTCGCAAAGAGAGGGAAAAAAAAGCAAACAGAAAAATAAAAAGAAACTACATTTTATATTTTTTGTTTATTAGAAAGGAAAAGCAAAGGTAAACATTTATAATGCACCACGATGGTAAACGCTGGGCTGAAACACCTTGAAGCTGCACTCGGATAAAAGCGGCATCACGGCGTGCCTCAGGACCTCTTACCAGGCCTTCAGGCTAATACAAAACCTCAGTCTTCAAACTGAAGGCAGGAAACTGACGGATAACGACACATTAACGAGTTTTAAAAAAAAATGTTACGTTAAAGAGCTACTTTGATGCATTTAATAAATAAACACCGATTCATTCCTTTTTGGGAGCTATTTCTACAAAAGGTAAACCACTGAGCACAGTGTGTTCTCATTATACACCGTATACTGATGGATGTACAAGCATCACTCCCACCAGCACACATTATGATTATAATTGTATCAGCGTTATCATAGCTGATGGTAGATTCATGTTTTAATTGGAGGTATTGGTTACAAATTTAGATATTAAAAGATTCAGCTTTTTTTTCTATTATCGTATCTGAAATTAAATAAAATCTGCAGCAAGTTCGGAATTACCAGATTAGAGACAAACATTGACTTGAACTAAATGTTAATGAAGGAAATCAGTAAAAAAATTAGTTTTTTCTTTGCAAATTTAATTAAAGCCACATATTTTTGTCTAAAAATCTTAATCATCCTTCAAAATATTTAGTGACGATTTAGAAAATGTAAAGATTAGCAGATCAAGCTGTTCACTTATTAATAATTTTATTTAATAAGAAAACATCTTGACATGAATTTTCCAGGAATAATTAACAGACTGCAATCTGTGGTATTAACTTGTTTTCTTAATATTAGTTTAAACAGCAATAAGATTAAAATAAATACTGGGACACTTTTACTTAATTGGACTGATACAAATATGTTAAAAAATGACTAACATAGGTTAAAACAGCTGTTACTGCCGACGCACTGGGTATTTTTAGTTAAAAATATAATAAAAAAAAACCTCCTCCAATGTGATTGCATTAAAACAATTCAGTAAAGAAGAACAGACAGTAAAGGCAGTGATGTGAAGAAAAATCTTTGATGGCAGGTGATGCCAAACAGGATGGTACATCTAGTTTTTGAGATAAATCACTATTTCACACAGTGCCAGATTAGCATAGATACCCGTTATCCCTTGCTAAGTAAAAATCAACATTTAAGACAAACTGTTTCAATTTGCTTGAGTCATCTTTGAAATTAAAATAGTTTTGATGATCTGAGACCTTCAGCTGTATGTGGCGAGTGATTCCCCAGGTATTCCTCCTACCTGATCTGTTTGAGCTCTCCTGCGAGGATCTGCAGGTAGTACAATGCTCGTCCCACAGCGAGCACCACTTGTGTGTGATTGCAGGCGGCTACGCTGATGTTCTTGCCCTGCGGCTCCTTCCATTCACTAACCAAAGCCTTGCTGTCCTGGACCACCAAGCGCACTGATCCTGATGTGATCTGGAGGGACATGGAGACCTTTTGGGAACAATAACTTGGCTGGAAAGACGATTTAAGAGGAAATAAAGAGATAAGCTTTTCTTGCGGAGCTTAAGAATGAAATCTTTAAAACGCAGAAAGGATTTTTAATAGAGTTAGACAGAGCAGAATAAACAGCCTTCTATTGATTGGCGAAGGAGATACTGGAACAATGCAGATACACACTGAATGTTGAAAACAAGATAAAAGTGGAGCACAACACACTGTGCTCTGATTTAATAGGAACTATCAGAATTTACTGTCCTTTATTGGAAAATTAGGCACTTAAATCTGAAAGTTCATCAAAAATGGCCTTTTTTAGATTGCCAATAGTGTGTCTACTTATATAAAATATATGATAAGGATATATGATAAAAATATATAACGGTTTTTTACAAACACGTTGTTTATTTTCCTCCAACTGTATCTGTAAAAGCTTGAAAATACAACGCCTGAGGCTAAAGCAAAACACACATTTATTATTCTTAAATGTTATGATTTAAAAAGAGCCATGCAGTAATGAAGAGACTCGAAGACAAACGAAAAGGAGCTATAGAGACCTCCTTATTAGACTGCAGCAGGTACAGAGAGGAGTGGAACTATAAATGGAGGTGTTGCGCTGTTTGAAAGGCCCGTAATACGGCTGTGTAATGACATGTGAAAGTAGCACATATTTGATACAGGACACTTAATGGAATCCTTGAAATCAGCTGCAGAAGATGGAGAACAAAATGGTTCAGGTTCTAAGGTTTGTTTTACTTTCCATCCAAAAAAGAGCTTGTTTTAATTTCTATGAATGTTTAAGCTATCTTATTTTCTATATTTGTGTGTTCTTTACATCTTCATGGTGTGTTTCAATATAGTCCCTAAATAAATTTGGAGTTTTATTTGGACACTAATAAAACTCCAAGCAAAATTAGTGTCCTTATGAGGGTGTTTTAACACAATCTTGCTTTAAGCTACAAACGTTCAACTCCAGGCTCACATGCTGAAAGTAAAATGCTACACAAGCTATTTCTACATTGTACACTACTTCACTTTTTTATTTATTAATTTATGTTTTTACCATATCCAACTTTTTAATTAGTAGAATGCATTAAATATGGCTGATTTTGCTGATATAAGGTAACAAAACAATTTTGGGCGAGATTTGCCCTGGAGAACATTGAAAGGAACATGTTGGGCAATATCCAACACTGTAATTAAGTGCCTTGCCAAAGAAATAACAACCTTTGATTTATTTTATTTGGAATTTTTTCACATTGCGTATAAAAATTTGCATTTTAATGTGATATGCCCAATCTAAGTAGCATATAATTAAAGTGGAACCATGATGAATAGTGGAATTGCATTCAGTTCCCCTAGAGTCAATACTTGGTAGACTCAATTTTCTCCCTATTCTTTGAAAAACAACCCAAGATATACTGGATGGACAGCTTCTATGAAAAGCAATTTACAAATCCGATAGTTTTGTATTTAGTTCTGGACATTGAGTAGGCCATTCTAACTGCTCTTATTTACACCAGGGATGACCAACTTCGGTCCTCAATAGACGGGGTCCTTTATGTTTTAGATATGTCCCCATCGCCCCGACACAGTAGAATCAATGGTTGATATACTTCCTCTGTGTTTTATCAAGTTCTGCAGAGGCTTCATAATGAACCATTCATTTCTTTCAAGTGTATGAAACCAGGGGTGAATCTAAATCACCCGATTCGCACCATTCCTTTGCGAGTCTGGCTTTGTGGTTGCCGTCCTGCTGCAGAAAGAACAGTCAGGCCAGTCCAGGAATATTTTTTCAACAACCTATTGCTTAATGTACATGAATATGCTTCCATGACGCTGTTTGTTCTCTTACGTTTTCTAATAAACCTTTACAGACCAGCTGTTTTCATACCAACACCAATTAGACAACTTATGAAGGGAAATAGTTGCTCTGTCAACATAAAGAAGCTGAACATAAATGTATATTTGTTATATTTTAATTAGCGAGTACAGCTTCATACCACTTATAATCGTCTTAACTTCACAATTATGAGGTACTTATAGATGATTTATCACTACATTTTAAAGCTAGAACGTCATAAAACACAAAAAAGTTAAAGGAGTATCAATACTTTTGCAAGAATGATGATACTTATGGTTTATATCAAACTGCCAGCCTCCAAATCCCCTAAGGGAAAACAATACAACCCAAGTTAGCAATGATGATACAATGCCCAACGCAAAACACTAGAGAGTCTTTGACAAACAAAAATGTGATGCTTTTTTGTTGTTTGTTTTAAATCAAATGTAGTTTTATTTTCTTCTGGAACAAAATAAATATGCAGCAAAGCATCTCCACAATAGAAATATTTGTTGTCTCACAAGCGTGACACATATCTCATAGTTATTGTATTTATGACCAATTCTGCTGTTAGTTCCACATTAACTTGTCTGAGCTCTGATTGGTCCCCTTTGAGGGGGGCACGTAGGCTTTTCTTGATACTCAGTATTGTTTAAAAGCTGCACCTTTATATTCTCAGCATGTTTTAGAACATGCTGAGGAAGAAGGCACATTCAGCCTGCTTAACCTGTTTACCAGAGCTGCACACTGCTTTTACAGCGAGGTTAATTAAAACAGCAAAGCTGGTGCAGGATGATGGACCAAAATAATGAGCTGCACCGATGCTAAAAGGCTGTGAAGGCCTGCAGAGTCAGGCATCATACACATCATGCATTATAAACAATGCTTTCATGTTGCATGAAATCATTTTAATTATAGTTCATACAAAAGTACTGCTGCACATACAGGTTTTTATGTCTTTACATATTTAAAAATACGCATTTCTGCATTGTGTTCCGGTTGATTTATTATATTGCTGTAAACCATCTACTACACAAGTTTTCTGTTATTGTCAATGTGGCAGCTAAAGGAAAAATAAAGCATGTCTCATTCTGAAACTTTAAAGAGGAATTTAAATGTTTATATTAGCCCTGAAGGACAGAGGTGTGAGACCACTTTTAAAACCTGAATAATATAAATAACTACTTTCATTGCGAGGTAGTAGAAATCTTAACCTTTTCCAGTATTAAAGCATGAGCAGAACTATCACAAGAGTCTAAATATTTATTTGTTAGAATGGCCTGCAGGAATGATCTTCATTAAAAAAAATACAGGCTTAAAGTTGAATTTAAATGAGACAATATTCATTACATGCAAGTATAAAATGGATTAAATTGTTTTGCTGCCCTTAAACTTTCCACTATCCAAATAAATCACTTAAAAATCAGATTCAGCATAGTGTTTATAAAATAATCAAAAACCACAATTAGATATACATGTTTAGAAAATAATTCTGCATTTGTGAGACGATTAAGTCGATTTTAAGTTGAAATGAGTAAAAATTGCAAATAAGATCAACAAATCTCTTCTGTTTTTCAGATTTAAATGTTTTTAGATAGTCAAAAATAGACTATAATAGACAAACAAAAAGAACCAGATATATAAATACATGAGTCATACCTTGACAACATACCACTTAATGGTTATAATCTTAAAGTCACATACTGCTGGGAGAAACTCCGTGGAAAAGGGTTTCAGGATTGGATTTTACATAAACTGTAGTAATAATCCACAGATCTTTAATAATTAAAACCTCGTAGGAACAGTAATCACAGAGATGCTTTCATTAAGGCTTAATATTGATGAGATCAGCAACCTTAATGGTTGTTGTAATTCATATCTGAGGACATAAAGATCCAAAGTTCTTTGGCACAACTTCACCAACTTTTACTGCATGGAGAGAGACAGAAGCCTGGTGATGCAGCTCCTGAAGTACTGAGAAATTAAGTTACTATTGGAATTTGAGCTTGTGCCTTTAAAAATAGCATTGGTAAATTAATGAAGTCGTTATTTCAGTTTTGTTTTTTGTTTTTTTTTTTTGCTTTTTTTAAATATCCCAGAACATAAACTGTAAAATATTCCAACCTTATCAGTTCAAATCTCTTAAAGATGCTTTAATGAGTCTTACTACCTCAGCCTACACAAAAACACTAAAATCAGAAGGTCCTGCTTCGTTTATTCAATTATCCCTACTAAGTTTGACTGATTCTAATTATGTATTTCAATACAAACAACAGACTCTTGGATATTCGTTCATTCATTAATTGATATTCAGGATGGGTTACAAACCTGAATGAGTTGTTTGTGTGCAACATTTCCACAGTAAAATGTCTGCTGGTTGTCCACAAAACCTGGCAGCTCAGTTTCCTCAACCTCCTCTCCGCTCAGCATCAACACTCTGGGAGGGGAAGAAGAAAAAAGTTGCAATATAGCAGATTTCTACAATCAGACTTTATGCCATAAATATCCGGCAGGTTGCACAGTAAACCCTCACCTCGTCTGACCCACGAAAGACAGTACCAACATATCATCTGTCTCCCGGCCTGCCTCAGAGCGAAGTGGCCACAAACCTGGAGGGGAAGGATTCAAGGATAAATTGTAATTACAGCACCATTCTGCAGTGATCGAACTCAATCTTTAACTATTCCATTTGTTGAATGCAAACATTTCTGAAGATGAATCGGCTGCAGATTCTTCTCAGAGAGCAAATCGATTGGCAAGTAAATAATTGCCCCTCCTGGCAAAACAAGGGGGCAGGCCAGCAGCTGGGACTTTGGGGGCAGCCGGTGTCAATAAACAGCTGGAGCCTAACAAGTGCAGGCGGACCTGTTAGTGGCCTGTGTGTCTTGTTTAGGCATCAGACAAATCCTTAGAGAGCAACCTAATTTTGCGGGATTAAAAGGTCGTTAAAACTCGACGGCATTTCTCCACTTGACAGTTTCCCCACAGCGGACGCCGGAGAGTTCTTCGGTTCACTAAATGGAAACAAATGTAGCCAGAACCCGACACTGGCAACTTTCCTGGCGCTTTGAAAGCAACATGCCAAGACCTATGACATGCTTGCCATCTGCCCGGTCCCGGGTGCCAAGCGTGGATGAGCAAACAGCTGGCACCTTGGCTGCTGGGGCAAACAGATGTGCAGGTTGAAGTACCTTCAACTGGCGAGTCAACGGAGGATTAAGGGCTTGATAAAGTCAGGACTTAAGTGGGAGCGGCTAGATGAGACAGAGGATTCAACAAACAGGAGACACAAACCTTTGATTCCCGGCAGGTCGATGCTGGCATGCTCATGAATCCCAATGCCGTTGCGGATGATCCGCAGAGAACCCTCCTTGAACGCGCCAGAGCATGTCACCAGCTGGAAACGATAGAGAAAGATAAAGTGAAAGAATAACACCGGCTTCAGTTCTCCATTCTTAAATTCTAATGAAATCCATCCACTTTTTATGACAAAAGTGAAGATTGCAGGCTTTAATAACTGAGAATCAACTTAAAATGTGAGAGCTTGGTGACATTAAAAATAAAGGCAAACTAATGGATCAAATCACAAGCAATTAACTTCGGCTTTAGTTAAAGTGAAAAGCATTTCGGAAGCTGAAAGTTATTCATTTTTGAGAAGATCTGTATAATAATGATCTGTTTTTAATAAACAATAGATCATTTCAAGTGATTAGGCACAGCTTATATTATATATTATATTATACCCCATAGTGTCAAAAATGCCTTTCTTGTGCTGCTGGTCAGATGACCAAAGTCCTCTTTTTGCATTTAATTTGGAAATCAAGGCCTGAGTGTTTAGAGGAAGAGCAGAGAGACACACAATCTAAGTGTTGGATTGTGTTTGAGGTCCATTGTGAAGCTCCTGATGATTTAGGGATCCATGCCATCTGTTGGTGTCGGTTCACTGTGCTTTGTCACATCTAACGTCTAGCAGGAAGTTTCAACCTTCCCTCTGATGAAAAGCTTTATGTAGTGGGAGTTGGCACTTGCCCACGCTGACAAAAGTGTCAGAGAAACACGCTGCATCAGCTCAGTGTCGTATAGAAAACTCTTGGTTGTGAATTCATCTTCATTGTCTTTTTCTTGGGTGCTTTGGGAGTTGACAAACAACTATTCGGTGTGTATTACCTACTCCAACAGGTGAGGGGTAAGAGTCAGAGTGGTAATATAGTTAAGTTATACTTAAAATGATTATGATTATGTCAGTTTCTACAAAAAAAAAGGGAGAATTATTTACATTTGCATACTTTACTTCAACTTTAATACAGAACTCCATATTAGGCACAAGTATTATTATGGTATTGTTTCATTTTTAAATAGTACTGCTCAGAAATGTTTATGTATACACAAACATTAAAGTAATGTGTACCATCATACTGTTGACATGTGCAGGGAAATTTTAAGAACCAAGTAATATTTCAAAATATTAATTGGTAGTCTAATTAATTATTTGAATGCTACTTATTACTAAATCAATACTGAACCATTTAAAGTAATTTTGAATCAAAACAGAATTGTAATCGAAATAATTAAAATTGAATTGTGAAGGTTTTAACAATACTCTGCCCTTTCCATAAGCCGTGATTGTTAAAATCCCAGAGAAACTACATAACATGACTTTTAGCTTTTACATTTATTTTTTAAAATAAATTAGTTTTATGAGATTCTATATCATTGACAAAATCTTCAAAACTTTACATCGAATCAAATTAAAATGCAACATGTCGCTTCAGATGCATGTCCCAGTGGAAGACCCGTCACCTATTTGCATTTCAGCAGCTCTGTGCTCAATCAGTTCAACGCAAAGCTTCTGAGACCGTCATTAAGAAACATGACAGCATTATGATCCAACACCACAGAGGTTAATAAATCTGCTTTGCTGTGCAGCCTGACTGCAGTGTGCCCGAATGTTATTTATTCATCTAGTCATGGTACACTAACAAGATTAACACCATGCTCACATCATCTCACCCTGTACCACCTGCCACCCAACAGTTTCATCTTGATGCAAACCGTCATGATGGACCTGGCAACCCCCCCAAACATGTTCTCAAATGCCCTGACATAGTCAAATTCACTGTCAGGCGACGCCCAGGGCTCTGATAATCTTCTCCGTTTTTTTCATTTAGCAAAAGCCAAATATTAAGCTGCACATCTGCGCCCATAATATTCTGTTGGGACTACACATTGAGCTGATATGCTTTTTTTTTGTGACAGAGGTCAAACTGCATTTTGTCTGGGAAATTGTGCCTTAGTCCTCTGCATCTGTTTTTTCTCCCCATTAACAGTCTTGGAATGCGTGTGCATCAATTAACTGAGTAAAATGCTCAATGGATTTGCAGCAAATGGCAAATTAAAACAATTGGGATTAGATTTAGTTCTGGACCTCAACAGAATGAAATGAGACAGACAGTGTGTACAGATGAAAGCGGTACGTGGCTGATGGCGCTCGTCTCTGCCCAGAGACTGCTGCCTTTGTAAGCGGATCCAGTGCCCTGAAGCCTGGAGTCGAACCCTGCCAACAAAACCTTCTGCACAGCATCTCTGTTTCCCTTTATTCCACTCTTCACTGAGTCTACACAAAGTGAGATAAATGGTCAAATAAGAAACCTGGTTTTGCAAAACTATGAAATCTTGATGGGAATATATTACAGTCATGCCAAAGGCTCACACAATCCTTCAGTTTGTGGTTGCATATAAAGAATGGATTAGATTTTTGATGTAGCAAAAAAAGTGCAGACAAAAATATATATATGTATAAATATATATACCTGCATTTTAAATGTGACATTAAAATTCAATCCGGGTTAGCCTGGCTTATTTTCACAAAACACAGTTTGACATTTACTCAAGGTAAAATGAAATGAGGAACGGTTAGCAGACATGCAGATGACTAATATGAGGTCTTTAAAGTTACAAAGAGTGTTGGAAATACCGAAGGAAAAGACTTAAACAACAATCTGCCTTTTGCAAATTGAACATGAAGAGCAATTGAGGTGTGTGTACTCGAGAAGCATTTTAACATTGAAAATAACCGCAATCCAAGGAAATAATAGCTGACCCAGCTTGGATGCCACAACACTAGATGAATATTAATGTAGTGCACCAAAATCACTGGCAAGGTACAAGACCCTGAAGGAGATGAGAACAAGGGAAGCTAAAAAGTCTTTAATATGAAAGAAAAACAAAGACAGAACGAACTGAAATAAAGAAGATCTGGACATTTACCTGGCCCTGACCCTGCCTCTCCAAGTCCACCACACACATGTCCACAATGGGCCCCAGATTGGTGAACGTCTCCATTACTGTGACGTAGGAGCCCTGCTCGTTGCTGTCCACGTTAAGCTGCAGGCAACAAACAGCAACAGAGAATAAATGGTGTCATTTTTTACTAAGTTAACAACACCGGAAGTCTGAAAATAAAATATAGCAAACTTCAATTGAAAGACTAAAGGTGTACATGTTTAAACAAGGCATAAACCTATGTGTAGGCGAGATTAGAGCTGTGAATTGTGGGTTAGTATTCAGACTTTATGCAGCTTTATCTGTGCTGCTTTTGTCTGGTTTAAGCACATTAAACTTCAATGGACATTAAACCAGACAAATTGAAATTTATTGAAATCTATAGTGTCTTATGAATTTGTTTATATTTTCGTGGCATGCAATGAATGCAGAATTTAGAAAGGAAAATAACCGAACCAAAAAAATTGCTTCTGATTTTGGTGGGAAGTTTGCTTCACTAGCAGCTTTAACCCTAATGTTTCAATAAACTTAGCAATGTGTCAAGACTTTGTTTTCTTGCTGCTTACCTTCACAAGCTGGGAGTCTCCCAATCTGGATCCAACAAACACCACACCATTGTCCAGGTAGGTCAAGCACTCAGCTATAGAGGTCTGCCAGAATGAGACATACATACAATTCTATGTTAGGTCAAGCCAAAACTATTGTACTCATAAATTATGCTTTCCACAATTTCATTGTCAAAACTACAAAAGAAAAAACACTTTATATTCAATTCAATAATACTTTATTTATCCCAATGGAAACTAAATGTTGTCCTGACTCCTAACATCCAAATCTTCAGACTTCATTCATTCTGGATGGTGATTCTTTAGGCGAGAAGGATTTCCAGTAGTCTTCATTGCAATGAATCTGGACAAGCCTCTGACTGAAGACTGTTGTTGTATGACAGTCTAAGGACTGTACTGACATCCTGATAGCTCAATTTCAGTAGATTATATGTCACAGTAACTTTTAATGAATGACACCATCACTAAAAGACATACAGTTGTAAGCAGCACTGCTAATCCGCCTCATTTGCTTTTAGCACTCTTCTTTAAATTTCTCTCTGGTTGTCTGATTAGAAAGCCGGGCAGAAAGAGACACTGGAGTAAGGGATATGATCTTAGCTCATTAAGATCAATGAAAAAGACAGTTTTAACTTCATGTGTTATTAATAAGAATACACCTGAAGCATCCTAATTTTAACTTTATAAGAAGTGGGCTCATATGAAAAGAGTAAAACATGTTTATAGAAAAGAACTGCTGTCCAACTAGCCAACAGAAAGGTAAATTCAGTTAATGTACACAAAAATCTGTCTGGTGTAATTAGAATATGAACTTAAGTGCAAGTTAACTGTTTACCTAATGTAGAATTAGGAAAACAATTAGGATTTTCATTTCATTTTCTGGCATGAGAAAAATAAAAAAGCAGAACTGTTTTTGCAGTTTGTTTGGCAAACTCATTTACCGAGCATAAAAAATGCATGATGTTATTGATGCAAAAATTTCTGAAGACTTTTCTGTTCGACATTCCAATCAAAAGCTGCTCATGTCTGCCCAAACTAGCTTACAGTTCTACGTTTTCTTTTTTTGGAAAAGCAATCCATCTCTTGCTGAACACTCAGTCTGCTTGATTGCTTCTGCATCACTCAGAACAAGAAACGAGGGTTTTCGCCTCTCCAAACTCACAGGAAGGTCGTTGCAAGAAGAGTGCTACAGATTAAAAGCTGTATATTTCGAACATGGGATCAGCTTTGAGCACAATATTAAAATACTCATTGTCTAAAACCTCCCGTGAGTGATAATTGAAAGTTTGGCAAAAGACAACAAGGAGCAGGCTCATTTTCTTCCCCCTCATCTTTGTAGAAATACCATTAAAGAGTCAATTGTAGCAAAAATTGGGTAGATGAATAGTTGGAATAAAACCCAGAAGAGGGAAAAAAAATCAACAAGCAAGATAATGGATGACTGAAACAGCAAGAGAAGCAAATGGGAGAAATGCCAGAGGACAGTCAGGTGGATAAACAGAGTGAAGACAGACTGAGATAAGGAGGCAGGGTGGAGAAGATAAATGAGCACCTCTCCCAGCAGCTCCACATGCAGGTCCTTCAGAGCCACGGTGCCGTCCATTAGCTCCTCCTTCTCCAGGAGCAGCATGAACAGACGACCCTCCATGTCTCCCAGCAGGTAGCGCGACCCATTGGGGTCCACCCGGTTGTGGCAGACAATGGTACTTTGCTGCAAGGAAAAGAGCAGAATTCAAATGAATATTTCAAAAAGAAAATGAAGGACTCATAGTCGTTTTAAGGAGAATGAATGAATTCATATCAAGTTGACCTGTAAAGGGCAGAAATTTTATATAAAAAAATATATGAACCCCGATTGCTTCGGGGTTCATCTTGGAAGCCACATTTATGGGCACTACTGTGAAAATGCATAAAAAGCCTCAATTTAATTTTTTTCATTGTGGTAGGACAATCTCAGAAGGCCAGAAAAATGTGATCTTTAACTTGAGAGTTCATTTGTAGAGTGGAACATGCATTTCAAATCAAGTTTATTTGTAAAGCACATCTCAGTAACAAAACAGTACATTGACCAACTAAAATACAAGCAACAAACATAACATTTTGTGAAATAACATCATCAAAATCATATATATCAAATATAATGATCAATTTTTCAGCTATTATAAATTAAAAATAACTAAGCAATTGAATTTTTAGTCTTGCTTTAAAAGATTGAACTTTGGGGGAACCCACCAGTGATTTCTGTTTTAAGTAAGGATAGAAACATGCAAACATCTTTCACAAGCAATACTGGTCTGAGGATTAGTATTCATCCTTTCACATCCAACACTGAGGAGGATAGCAAGGGTTAACAATCCTCCATTCTCACTGTTGCCAAACAGCAGCAAAGAGGAGCATCCTCAGGTCACCATGTCTCCATAACAACCATTAGATGGTGTCTATATGGAAAGATTAATCATCCTACTACAACAAATTCTGACACTAAAGAGCATTTTGAGTCATGCCCTCTGAAACAGGAATCATTTCCATATATAGGTGATGACAATAATTAGTTACAAATATGTCTTAGGTTTCTTAACTGGATGGTTAAAATTTCTCACATGCTCTTTACTTTATCCCACGTGTTTTGTTTTTGCTCTGGCTCAATAGAATTAGTTTTGATACACATCAGGAACAGCAACATAAGCTCGCAACATTATTATTGTAATCAACATTATTAGCATGGTTTCAGGTGGTTTTTGGTGTGGATGGGTCTTTAAATACCAAATCTGTTTTCTCAACAGTCACACAACACAGAGAGCACAGAGGAGGAATTTTAAGTAGTTTTTATCTCGACCAGCTTTGGGATTGTTTGAAACTAGTGTTGAAACTGACAGGGACAAAACATTGGGAGTGGTTTGTTTGTGTTTCTGCGGGACTTGACTGCACACAGATACTAAAGACTCTGTGATGCGTCTCTGCCAGCCTTCCAGACAGCACTTCAGATGCTCTTTCCTTAGTGCGGCTAAAGCGAAGGACTTCTCCATGAGGTAATTTCTGCCCAACGTACTACAATGTAACAACAGTCTACTTTTTTTTAATGAAACCATTTCTATTTTAGAAATGCTTCTTTCTTTAAATTTCCTTTGGGAATCACCAAAGTACTTTGTGGTTAAACAGTTTTTCTTAAATACAAGCTGTAGCAGATTTTATACTTTACTTTAAGCAACCAGTCCAGAACTGCACAACTGTAAAGAAAATGAAGAAACAGTAATAGTTATTTAAAATACTGCAAACCACATACAGACTTTGGATACAAATATACTCAATTATAGAACTTCCTCTACTGATCTGATAGTTTTACCAATTCAAAAATATTTCTACAAACTCTCTGCAGAGGATTTGTTCATCTGATTCTAAGGGAGACACAACTTTTCCATTGTGGTCAGCCTCTCACCATCTTTAAAACTACAACATTTGGCTAGATGACAACAGCATGAGACATTTTAAAGACCACAAAGTACCTTTAGTGCCCTCTGCAGGACAAGGTATGCAATACTACTTCACATAAAGAGAGGTGCATTTCTACCTTGTATTAGAATATTACCACAACATTAATCAATTTCAAGTAGTTGTGGCACTTATGCTCATACTATGCATGCAACAACATATTTTAGACATCTGGTTTCATTATCTTTTAAGATCATGGGTTGAAGCAGATAAAAATCCACCAAAAATATTTTTAAAAACATTTTTTATGCCATCCATGTATTGTACAGTATACACACAGAGTACTTGGTCTGAGTGTATATACATACATTTTGTATGAATTACATCCTCAATGCAGAAGGGATGGATATGATCAGTCTGCAGAAGTGTTAAGAAATGGTTGCTTTAATATCAAACTTCAGCTTGAATGCATGTTAGAATGGGGCCAGCATGAAGGGCTCGAAAATGTCCTGGTAGATGAATTTCCTCACTTTCAACTTGACAGAACACAGTGGACTAACACCAGACATGGCCTGCCTTACAAATCAAATCATTACCAAATTTCAACTGCTTTACTTCCAAACCGTGACAAGATGCTTCTACACATCTCTTCTTCAACTCCAGTTGCAGTCTGTCCTTGTTTACGTCCATAATTCTTGAATTCACCATATTTTGGTTGTCCCAGTTGTGTGTGAACCTTTGTTTTCTACCACACTTTATCCTTCCACTCAACGTTTTATTGTTAGGCTTGGAAGTTTAACTTATTTTGATTAAAGTACTGAAATTTATTGAAAACATCAAAATCATATCATATATAACAATGTTTTTTATTAAGAGAAAAATACTCAAGAAAGTAGTTGAGAATGCTGAAGAAAACAAATTAATTAAAATGTAATTAAAATCTACAGTGGTCCCAGAGGGGATTTTGAAACAAATTTAAATGTCCCTTATGAAAATAATAATAACGGGAGATTGCTCCACTTTTCAGAAGAGGATATTACTGTTGTCACTCTCTGCTGTACAAGCCGAAAAAAATTATCATTTACCTGCATGTAGAATTGTTACCTTATTATGTTGAAACTTACTGTTTTGACAGTTTTCAAACCTCTGATGCTCATCTTGGCTGAATCAAAGCTAAAAACCTCATGTATAATTGACTGCATCATGTAAATTTGGCAGACATTCCTCCTCTGTTTTCACCTTGATGCTCCAGGACAACATTCTATAATTACCTGACAAGAAGTGTAGTTTCAGTCAACTCCAATGATTACAAGAAAACAAAAAAAAAAAAGAAACCAAACATTCACAACTTTTCACCATTTAAAAATAGACTGACAAGTCAAATGTACCCCTAACACTCCTGCAGCACTCCTGCAAAATGAAGCTCTGTCAACCCATGTGTGGACCTGTAACAGCTGGAAAATCCCAGCGGCTGCTGGAAGCTTTTAAAGATAGAAAATACCAGCAGGATGCCAATTTGAGATCATGAAAGAACAGATGGATCAGATGGATCTGAAGCATCAGTCCTGTCCCTCTACCTCCTTTTGTTCCTGCTGAAACTTTCCCAAACAAAAGTTTAAGTACCAGATCATTTTTTTTAAAAAAAGTAAAAACACTATAAATAGCTGTTTTGTGTGTTTAAATTATATTTCTGGACAAATTATGATAAAATAAACAAGCAGATCCCTGAAATAATTCCTGTAAACTGCTGAGACAAGAAGCCTTTTTTTTCCTCAAAAATGTCAAATGTGAAAATTACAGAAAGGCTGGCACAGAATGAATGAGCCTTCAAAGAGGCACAAACGCCCTCCACTCCTAAGTCAGACTGATAAGTTACTAAGCAGCAGAGCCAAAGGCCTTGACACAAAGACACAGGAGGATAACAGCTGCGTAACTCCAAATTAGAGGCTTCTACATCAGAAGAATTTAAATGTTCTTTCCAAAATTTATGAAACCCTGGCACTCCAGCACACAAAGAGAACAGCCTCTAATTATAGAAGCAAGCGGCTGCTGAAGAGCTCCTCTGGGCATTGAGAATGTGTTCCGAGTGCTACAGACTGCAAGTTAATCTTAAGAACACTAAAACCAGTGCGGGAAGTGGAAGTCATCGGTAAGAAACTGCCTCTGGAAGGAATTTAACACCAATTGCCATATTCTTAATGAGTAAACATGTTCACTACAGGCAAAGACGCAAGAATATGTCCAAATAATACACAGACACATCAAATAATTCTGATAGATACACAGTTTCCCACTATAAGCTATGAATATATGAATCTGTTATGCAAAGACAATGCACCAGATTTCAGACATGTTTTTGCCTTGGATGTACGATCAACCCTATTTTTATTAATTAAGTGTTGCTAAGGTTTCAGTCAGCATAATTGATTATGCCTTAGAGGAATCAGATAACCAAAATGATATCTAAAGTATCAAACAGCTTCCTCTGTTGATGGATTTAGTGAGATTTTGTTTTGTTTTTCCTAAAGTCAGCGAGAGGAACAAACAACACTGCTTCCAGTACTGTGAAACTCTGTTATTTTTTTTAATTCAATTTGTATTATGAAATGTCATCTAGAGTCATTTATTTATCTGATAAGGCAAAAAGGGGGAAAAAGTCAGATGTAAAACATTTAGCAGGTTGATAATGAACACTTTACTGAAAACTGAATATTTTGATGCTTTTTACCTTGATAGTTGGTGGAGCAATGGCCAGGTATTTGTCCCCATTGTGGTAGGTGATTGACTCTTGTCCTATGATTATAGCGCCACCAAATGGCTCTGGCACTAAAACACACGGAAAAAGGGTAAAAGAATTATTGTTAAATTCCAGCATTTGGACAGAATTTTTCATAAAAAAATTGTAAAGTTTCAAAACTCAAATGTTCTTTTTTGTGTCAATTTTCAGCCCATTTGTGGTTATATTTAGAACACACACACACACACGCACACACACACGCGCACACACACACACACCTAGGATTTAAAAGAACAAGAACTATAAATAAAAAAGGAAATAAATTAGACAGGAAGTAAGGTGTCTTACTTTACATAAGCATCTGCAAACACATGAACACACTTGGTTATCCAGGCAGTTTCACCCAAATGAAAAGTAGAAATACCGCCGATTGCCGCCGATTCCGATCACCCATGAGGGCTGATCACTGCTGATCATCTGGATTGGTTGTTAATGCAAAATATTTGCATATAATACACCGGCTATTCAGTCAAAAGGACAACTGGAAAACCTTCAATCAGTAAAATGATATTTAACAGTAAGGTTCTCAGTACCATAAATTACGCATGAGTCAAATAAATCGCATAATGTCAAGAAAAAAGGAAAACACATTTATTCAAAGTCAAATGCAGGTTGCATCACAATAAACAATCCTGAGTTACTGAATCAAAACTTCCTGAGAGAACAGCTAGCTGATTAATCCTGGTTCTGATTGGTTGTTTCTGACTGTAATACTGCAGAACACAGGAAGGAGGTAGAGGAGATTGACTTTTTTTTATTTTTTAGAGATTATTTGATTAACAAAGGTTTTAATACATAGGTAAAATATTATTTTGTTGTTTTAGTTACATGCTGCAGCTTTAAGCAGAGGTTCGCTGTGAGAGATCACTGTCAGGTGATGGTGCCACGTCTGTGAAATATTACAGCTGCGGTCGAACAGAGAAAGCAGAACCGGTGTCTTACATCACAGCTCGTTGACTTAAATTATTTTTTAGGTTATTTGTTTAGCTTTCTGACCTTCATGCTCATCCAGGTGAGTGTTGGTAGTTGTTCACTGCTTTACCTGCAGTCTGATTGCTCTGGATGTCTTTTTGTCCTACAGTGAGCCTTGATATAACCACACTCCGTCAAGTGCTAGTTTTATAAAAGTCGTATTAGACTCGTTGTATTGATGCTTTTTGACGTGCTTCATCCCCGAGGTAACTTTCCATTGCAACAAGCAAACATCCCCATTCAGTCTCAGAGCGTTAAAGTTCCTCACCACATTGCTTAGCATCGCTTACACAGTGTGAAAGAAAGAGAAAATTAGCTGCACATGCGGGCTGTGAAATGAGATACAGGTGATAGGTTTTGTTGATCGACAGCGAGATCATACACTTTTTCATGGAAATCGGCCAATTTGATCAGCACACCTCTGTGATGCATTTTATGACACAAAACAAATGACACAAAAAAAAGGAAAACAGAAACTCAGCTTTGCAGTATTTGACCAGCTAATCACCAGTCACTGACAATTAAGGGAAAACTGACAATTTCCATTGTTTCTTATGAGACCAACTCATTGAGGCAATTTTTCATTAAACAAATGAAAAGGAAGCTATGCTCACATTTAGCCTCTAATAACTCATTTTTCTCATTTCATTTGGATATAATTTTTTTGTTTTAATGATTTAAGCTTGAAGATAATGAAACATGAAATAAAGCCAACTGAGACTTGCAGTTCTGATTTACCTGGGATAACCATGGATGCTTCAGCCTCGACATTCTCCTGTTTCCAAGGACCCTTGTTGAACTCCTTCTCTCTCAGAGAAACTTCGTAGGTCTTCACATGACGTCCTTGAGGGTCCTAAGACAAACAGAAATGGTTTAGGTTAAGGTAAGACACAAAACGTTCATGCCACTAAACTGCTTATTAAAGCAGTCAATATTGTCCAGTTATGTTTAAGCAGATAGAAAAGTTGTTCGAGTTGTTGTGTCAAAAGGAAAGAAGGAGGTTTGAAATTCGGAACAAAGTCTGGAAATCCAAATATTTTGACATGCTCCATTTTCTGTTTCTATCCTAAACCAGGCATGAAAAAGACTTAAAACAAAATGTTCCTATTTTTTCCAAACTGTGTAGGAAGCCTGAGTAACTGCTTGGAGCTGCAGCCTTAAAAAGATTGCACCACTTAGAACATCACTATAAATAGTAAACACAGCTAGGTTTCTGGAGGTTGATACCTTGTTTTTAACACATGAAGAGAAAACAGTAATGTCTCGTGTTAAACCATTACTAGCTTTTCACACTTGAAATATCATCACCTAAATCTGTGAAGACTATCACACTAATTCAAGGAACACAAAAACATAGTAACATTTCTAATCAGCCAACATAAACTAACAATCCCAATAATTCTGAAGTCTGTTGTGACTATGGTGATCATTTTTGATTCAATTTGCAATGCTTACAAGACACCTCAGCAACACGAGGTGATTTTTATTATTTTAGTTAATCTAAAAATCAGGGAATATAACATATTGCAGCTATAGACTACAATTATGATAGAATTCTTTAATGTGTCAATTATGTTTCGTGCACCGTACATGAATGTCGGTGCATCCATGTACCGTCTGATACCAAAACAAACCACAGTGACCCCTGCAGGCCTGACATTCCAGGCGCTTGGAGCAAAACCATCCACTTCCTGGTAATTCTGTCCCAACTTCTGCTGCTGCTGTTTTGTCTTGCCTTCAGACGCTTTGGCAACTGACAACCACTTATTATAAACAAATACTCGTACCTATTGTGTAATCTATTCTCATCTGAAGAGTCTTTTTTTTTTTATTGAACCTCACAGTACCTGGTAGATGAAGCAGACGGTTGGAGCCTGGCAGCCATACAAGAAGTGAACGTCGATGACCTGCAGCTCCTCCAGCCGGATGTTGAACGCCTTCAGCTCTCGGTTGTCCCGGTCCAACGGGATGACCTTGAACAATCCGTCGTACAGCCTCAGACCGATCATGCGGCATTCTGGGTCAACAATCCCAATAATCCCCGTTTCTGATGGACGTCCAATGCGATCCTGAAGAACAGGTGAGGAAATGTTTGAGGTTGGACAAAAATATTTTTAATTTTGCAACTTCTCCTGGAAATAGCAAAGCTTGTAAACTTCCCCCAATGTAAACACTTCACAATAAAAACAAATAAATAAATAAAAACCGACTAGAGTACTTTTAAAGTGTTACCCACCTGGACGTTGCCATGGGCACGGGTGATGATGTCAATACTCTCCCCGTTCTGTTTGTATTCCAGGATACATGCGTTGTACTTGGATGTGAGAATGAACAGCAGGTCTTTGCTCTCACCCTGGAAAAAAAGCAAAAAAAACATTCAGCATTTCATTAACACGATTTGGTACAATACAAACACGTTTTTTTTGTAATAGGACAACATGAGCTGTTGCAGAATTTCTGGAAATAGACAAATGGAAAAGCTATCTTAGAAATTACCTTTAAAAGCCTTTGAACTTGCTTTTTATTCCCTGGAGTCCCCCCAGGAAACTAAACTATGTTTTTCCTTTTCCTTTGTCTTTTTAATAAATAAGTGAATGTAACTGAGACAAGAAAACTTTAAATGACTTATGCATTTGTGTAATTCCTACCTTTGGACGGAAGAGCTCCATGACAGCAATCTTGCCGTACATGCCAACTTCCTTGACAGGTCTAAGTCCCTCAGCTGTGACCACATAGATCTCCAAACGTGTGTTTTTAGCGATGAGCAAATTAAGGTCCTCAGCAGAAGTGAAGTGACCTGCAAAAAAACATTGCAACATTTACAAGATGAATATTACATTTTGTTCAGCAGAGAAAAGCGGGAAAATGGTTTTGACACAGTTATCTGTCAAAAACTGATGGCCTCTCTTTCACAGCACTAGTTGAGAATTTTAGCTATATTCATTTTAAATGAATGGATGCATTATAAATTAAAACAACCAAAAATAAGTCTGTGCAATTTTTGAAAAATATATAATTGCAATACTTTTGCAATGCAATACCAATATCTATTATAATAACATACATTTTTCCTTAACTAAAATGTAGCTACAAGGTTTTATGAGCTTCAGTTTCACAGCCACTACAAATAGTGGTTGTGCAATTGACTTGATCTCCAAATATTGTGTTTACAAAGATCAATTGTGGGCATCCAGAGCAGTAAGAGCCAATCCCAAAAGCTTCATATATCCCAAGTGTGCAGTATCTGCATTCAAGACATTTGAAATAATATGAAAAAGAAGACACTGCAATAACTATCGAATTGAGATACTGAGCAGATCTGTCAAGACTGCAGATAAATTTAATAGCAAAATTCACACTAAGGAGTAAATGTCTCAGCAGAACATTTTAACCTCTACCTGAGTGAAGCTCCAAGAAGGAGCTGGTAGGGGTTTGTATAAACCATGGAAATATAATTTAGAGGCAATTTTACATAATGAACACTTGTACACACTTGTGTGAAAGCAATCCAGAGTACTTCATTCACAGAGAAAAGATACTTTAAAATACTGTGTGAAAACGTGTAGTTTTACCCTGTATGTGCATCCTAATAAAAGAAGTGTATAATTTTATAATGTAAATGTAGATTGTTTTTCTTGCTCTAGTTACACACATTTCTCATGACATTATTAATAATCTCTGCTAGAGTAACTGCGTAAACCAAGTCATTATCTAATGTTTAGTTGAAAAGTGAAAGAAACCATGCCACGTTCTAAAAAAATAAATCGCAAAACGTGAGATTATGTTTGATAGGACGTAATTTTGAGCATTGTTTCGACTTTCTTGTAGCCTGTTTTAAGCCAAATGAGATTCCAAGTGTTAGCAGAGTTATGTTTAGAAGATTGGAGCGGCTATGTGCAATTTAATAATCTGCTGTTGTATAAAAAAACAGCTAGCCAAAAATAATAACCATGATTTAATTGATCGTATTTGAGTTGCGGAAATAATTACAGTACAGAAAGCCGTGTCGTACACTGCATATAAAGCACTCAGCTTAATATTTAGAGGTAAACATTTAAGCTACAAGCCAGCAGCTAAGTGCTACAACAGGCCTGTGTGGCGCTATGGCTGCAGCGCGGGAGCTCAATTTGCCCGCAGGTTGCCAACGTCCTCAGTCATATTTACCTGTGATGCAGGCGTTCACTGCCGTGGGCTTCTGCGCTGTTACCACGTAGTTATAAGACATCTTGACAGCAACGGACAACAAACACCGTAGAAGTGTTTCAAGCTCACGCGAGTGACAAAATCATTGATAATAAAACTTCCGGAAACAGTTGGGGAAGTCGATTAGGTTAACGACGTGCACTAATCCAGAGTTGGAGCGCCCCCTACGTACTGGAGGGTGTTGTACAGGGTAAGTTTGAGATGTTGGCGCACTTGTCGCTCAAAATCCAAAAATGCTTAGATTTGCTTTACTTTATACAGAGATTGTTGTGACTTTTTTATACTTATATGTTGTTCAATATATTTGCATGATAAGTGACTGATTTACAATTATATGTTAAG
>CAEGAF010119002.1:0-12129 GCA_903067075.1 Micropoecilia bifurca
TGATCGGTATCGGTAACAGAGCCAATGATCGGCCGATCCCGATAATCACCGATTTCACGAAAATCGGCCGATTATGATCGGTGACCGATCGATCGGCGCTCCTCTAATTTGCACATCTGGAGACTGACCTTTTAGCATGTTTTACTGTGCAACGTGACTCTGGCTCGGTCAGATCTGATATCAGTAAATACAAACTTTTAACCCTTTCCATACACTAATTAAATTTTGACTGTTCAAATCTAAAATCAATTATTTTATATCAGCTCTGGAAATGCATTTATGCTTGTTTTCCTGCTGGAAGGAAAACCTCTCACATGCTTCCATTAAGAGGTTTTCTTTCCAATAAGAACAAAGTCCTCCACACTCATGTTTAGCCATGTTTGGCTATGCAGACGGTGTACTGGAAATACGGCCAGTGTTAGTTTTGTGCCAAACAATTTGTCTTTTATGCTAAATTTCATCTCATTCAACCAGGGCATCTTCTTCCATACATTTGCATTTTCCTCAACAAAAAAAAACTGAACACATGACTACTTATGGCTTTGTGTATTAATACATTTTCGTGTCACTGTTCCATAAAGGCCAGATTTGCAAAGCGCACAACAGTTGCAAACAGTTGTCTTGACAACAGATTTTCCCACTTGAGTTGATGATTTCTCCAGCTGCTCCATAACCATGATCCTTCTGGCCCACTCTCACTCCACTATTTAGACGACTTCTGAAGGAAACTAATGGAAATAGAATTTTTATTTAGGGTAGAAGAGTAAATGGGACAGCCAAAAAATGCCAATAAAATACAGTGAAGTCTGTGGTTTGTACTTATGTGAAACTATTTGAATGACCATTTCAGCAAACAGTCTCATTTAAGAGAGAGAAAATAAACCTTTAATAAACTAATTTGGCTTTTTCTATAGAGACTTTTATGGCCGGGATCAGCTAAGAGATGCACCCAGGACTATCGTTTGTCTCCGTGTTTGTGTTTTAATTAGGAGCAACTCACCGCTTTAGTACACTGGACGTCCTTCCCAAGGAGCCAGTTGAGCTCCAGGTTTCCTTCTCCCTGATAGCAGGACTGCAGGCGCTCCTTGATTCTCGCGTTGATGTCTCGGATGGTGAAGACGCAGAGCGCCGAGTCATCTGGCGGTCGATGGAACTGCTTCTGGCCCTTGGAGAAGACGGTGAACAGCACATCATCTTGGGCACTTAAGTTGAGCGAAGCGGCGAGAATGCGGCCCGGCTTGCCAAGGTAAGCAGCCTGCAGCAGGCGATACTCGACGCCGTTCTTCACGCAGCCGATGGGCAGGGAGACGTAGGAGTGAAATTTGCGGTCGTCCTTACAGAGGCGAACAATGCGGGACGTGTAGAAGAGATCGCTGCTGGATCCGCTTGACGACATGCTGTTCTCCGGCGTCTCTGGCTGAACAGTCAGGAAGTAAACAAAGCTGCCACTCGCAAAGCCATAAACATAGTGGATGTCAAAGTGTGAGACAAGCGCGAGTGTGTCTGACGGTATCTTTATAAGAGAGGACACAAAATCGGTATGCAGCTCGTAGTCGAGCATGGCAGAAGATTCCGGATCACGCGGCAACTTTCGGCTGGAAAGAGTGGGAAAATAGTCCTGTTTACCATCCACTGCTGTGCCGATAAAAAGCGTCGCATCCTGGCCCTGCGACGGCACAATCACCCCATACATGGTCCCTGTCTGATTGACGCTGGAGAGGTAGTGCTCCTTCTTGTGGGAAGGCTCCACTAAGATAAACAGGTCATCCAATCTGAGGAGTTTACACACACCTTGGTAAAGGCTGCCACAGGCCAGCAGCCGATTTTGCGAATAATCAATGAGGAGGAGCTTGTTGACATTGTTGGTGGGCACAAGGGGCTCAGAACAGGGCTGTACAATTAGAGGAGGGTAGCAGGCCTTATTGTCATCCTTTGGGCCTGTATCATGGGAAACCAGGAGGGTGAGGTTGCCTGATAGCTTGTACACACGGTTGACTGCTCCAACATACAATGCACCAGTGGCTTGGTGAACAGTCAGGTGATTAAAAACCCAATCCCGTCGTTCTGGGTGGAAACTATTGAAGGTCTGCCCATCTGAGGCAGGAACCGCTAAAAGCCAGAAGAATAAAAGAGTCGCAACTGCTCCAAACGTGGGACAGCGCGTGAAAGTTCTGTCTTTGACCTTTTGACCATCCATGTTTACTTGTCCTGCAAGGAAACCGCTGAGTGAGCAGACAGAATGGTTTAGAGGACGAGGAGGGTGATCGCTGCCTTTTTGTCGATGAAGACCAACTTGCGGGTCGAACTTTCACAAGGACCTTCACATGTTTCTGAAAAGAAAAAACGAGAAAAGAAGAAGTTAGACATCTCAGCACAAGACGCATTCCAAACAAAGAAACTCATGACCAGATGGAAAAACTTGTTAAGTATAAATGTTCTGCGTCAGATGGCCAAAAGAGGTACTGATTTAAAGAGACAATATGTGGAAATCATTATGCTACACATTCCAAGCGAGTTGCTGGATAGGGCAAGACGATGCAGGAAGCAAAGACAGGTTATAGCACAGGAAATTAGCCTGACCTGACTCATACACACGATGCTGATGTCGCACACTGGCCAAGCAGTTTCTAAGAACAAGAACGTGGAAGAAAGATGCAGCTCACAGAGAGCCTTGGACACACAGCAGTGACTCACTGCATTTTACATCACCATCAAACACCACCTCACATCCAACCTGGATTCTTTAATAAGCATTGTATAATGCTTAGTGTCAAGCCTCCATACATCCGTGAAAAAAGGAAAATTTGATGACTATGAAGTTGTGGTGATTTCTGCATAGTCCTCTACAGTAAATTACAAAGGTATTCACACCCCTTCCAAGTTTTTCTACATATTTTATGTTTTTGATGCCAGCCCCTGCTACTCATATCTCCCAATAAAATCCAGTGAAATTGCAATGAATAAAAGGAGTCAATTTCTCTGTATTTGACTATCGGTATAAAACACAACTGCCCTTTCAGGCTACCAGAGGTTTTGATAGAGAACATTAGTAAAAAACCTGGGAAAATGGCAACATTTTTGAAAGAAAGTAAAACAAGTCAAATTTAAAGTTTGCCACAACCGATTATTTTTAGGGGACACAAGAACCATGTGGAAAAAGGTGCTCTGGTGAGATAAGAGAAACGTGTAACATTTTTGGCCCACATGCAAAATACTATGCAAGACTGAAAATTATCACTGTGCTTCACCCTCACCACACAATCCCCATGGTAAAATATAGTGGTGTCAGCATCAAGCTGCAGGGAAGCGTTTTTTAAGCAGGCCCAGGTCAGTTGGTGAGAGCTGCTGAAGCGTTGGACAGAGTTAAATACTGGGCAATAATAAAAGACGCGTTGAACTCCAGTCCCTGAAGGCCAGGGTTTCCTAAACCTTTTAAATGTCTTTAATCCAACACACCAATAAAATGGCTAAATTACCTTCTCAGTATGCAGTTAAGTTCTACAGAGTCCTGCTAATGACCTGATTATTTGACTGGCTGTTGAAGCAGAGGCACATCTAAAAGTTACAGGTCCTCGGCCCTGGACAAATGAATTTTCCCACCCCAGTGTGAAGTCCTGCAAAAGATTTGAGACGGGGTGAAGGTTCCCCCTCATGCAGGCCAGCATAGAGACAAACCAATTATGGAATGAATTGGAAAAAAGCATTTTCATGTTTCAGACTGGCCAAGTCAAAGTCTACATCTAAATCCCGTTAAATATATGTGGCAAGACTTTAAAATGAGTAATCAAAGTAGCAAAGAAGAATGTGATAAAAATTCAGGCCCTAGGCTGGGAAAACTGGTGGAAACATGCCCCAAAAGACTCCTAGCTGTAATTGCAGCAAAAGACGGTTCTAAAAAACCATCGACTCAGGGGAGCTGAAATTTAAATGCACACTGCATTTCTCAGATTTTTTACTTGCACAACATTCTGAAAATGATTAATGTTTTTCTTTTCACTGAACAATTTCGTTACACAATGTTGTGTAATTAGATTAGAGGTTTGTGGGCATAAGGTGACAAAATATGGAAACAATGGGTATAAACATTTTTGTAAAGCAAGATATGTTAAACATCAGTCTACTGATTTAAGTTCATATCTGTTCTTGCAATTTTGTACACTTGTCTGAATTTTTTGACATCGTGCTTTGGTTTGGCAGCAGGGATCCATGTGTGCCATAAACCAAAAGACGGAGCTCTATGTGGTCTGTCCCCATGAGTTAATTATCTCATCCATTGGAAGAAAAGGTCTGGATCTTATTACTGGAACAAACCGAGAACAAATTGGAAATCACTTCTCTGCACCCTTTTCCCCTCTCCTTGACCTTCACAAGGCACAATTTACAAAATTGGAATCTATTAATTGTTCTCTTTTAAACACTGCTGTTCTATTTTTTATCTTTTTATTCCAATCTTTTGCTTGGATGATTAGATAATAAAGGGATTAATCACCACTGCAACAATCACATCCAGTCAAGTGTGAATGCATGCATGTGTGTTTGTGTCTCATCTTGTTCCCTCCGTATTATCAGTGCACTCTATCAGAACCAGGCAGTGTGAGAGGCTAACAAGTGGAGAGAATGGCAGTGCATCCCAAAATCAACTATGATCAGGCGTAGCGATCCAACAAGGGTAATTACTGTGGAGCTGAGGGAGGTAAGCTGGGGAGCGACACGGGGAAGCCAAGGGCTGGAACGTGTCAGAGGCGGCCTTACATCATTTGTCACGCTCCAGATTTGCATTTGCCGCCAGCTAGGGCGCAAGGAATCAAGGGTGAAAGATATGGCTGGAATAATCAGCCACTGCACCTTAAATGAACAAGCGCTTGGCACGACAAGTGTGAAAGCGAGGCGACGTGGATGGGTATAACCGATGTGGGATTCCATCAGAATGATGTCATAGACCTTGCTTTAAATCACATAATGGCCATTTCGGTGTCCCCGTCCTCTACTTCTATTTGTGAGCACACTGCACATTTCCGTTTTAAATATAGACCCTGAGGAAGCGTATTGATCCATGTGTCCATAAACACAAGTCTTAAGGCCCAATCAAGCTGTTCTTGGCGTGCGTATAGGCGGAGGTGTGGGAGGCACCGTATCCCAGAGGCACTTTATTAGCATGGCCATAAAAGTGCCACTGCCTCTAAAAAAAGGCAGCAAGAGGCAGACCCTCACTCTCACTTTCTGCTGCCTGCACGCTGGTACGCTCCTTTGTGTGAGTTTGCACAAGCTGGATGTGCAAAGTGGATCCCGTTGGTGGAATAATGAGCCTCCTGCTGAGCTAGCTTTTTGCACAAGCCCCACAGTCTTTTGCCCCTTAGGGCTTTTTTTTTTTTTTTTTTTGCTACACCCTCCGCCCTTAATTGTATGTGTGTTCAACATTTACTCCCATCTATCTCTTCTTCCTCTCCTCATTATTTTGGTCTTCCTCCCAAGTCATTGCGAAAAATAAATGCATCATGTTGAGGCTACAGCTGCACAGGCATAGAGTGTCACAATGCTCCGAATAAAACGTAGGCGCGCCAAAGTTGTCCATTCATATTGCTTTCAGCGACACGGGGAACAAACTCTTTGTTTAAGTTGATTGCATGACCACCTCTTTGTTGCACATGACATGGACTTTCTCGGTGCTTTGCAGCTGTGGCGCAGACTTGAAAAGAATAAACCCAACACCGGATCAGCTCTTGTGCTCTATAGTTCAAAGCCATGTCTTTGTTTAGTTTATTAGGTGTCAGAGTTACAGAGATGGACATTAACATATAAATGCATTCAGGAATGATTCATAGATAAATACAATCATCAGCTGACCTCAAAAAGAAGAGGGCATGACTGTTGCTGCAATAAATACGATTATTGTCTAGGTAGAAAATAAGGGAGAAACATTTATAACTTTTAATGGGTAATTTAAGTCAGAAGCCTTAAACGTTTAGCAACAAAAGCACCTTTTACTTTCCTACTTCACCTCCAGCAGCAGTTGGGTCACAGCAATGCATCTAGACCTCTAAAAACCAAACAAAACAGCTTCTCAAATAGGGTTTGTGTAGAAGCGTCATGACGTCAGTAAATATTTTTCAACCTGGTAATCATCAAAGTCTTTAAAGCACACAACATATATAAATTACAATCTGTCTTTTTTTAAAGTAACACATTCCTGACACGCAAAGAGTCTTTTGGGCAAAGTCCTTTAAAATGGAAAAGCTCCAACATATATGGACAATAACATCTCATGTTATAAACTGACTGACAAAAAAGACCTGCTAAAGGAAAAACACTGAATGGATGTGTGGCTGCTTAATGGAAACAAAGAAAGGGAAGGAGTAAGCTCTCCTACCATCCTCAACCACAGTCTATGTGGGAAGGTTAGTGAAGTTTATGAACATGAACAGGCCTTTTGCATCAAGTGAAGGAATAATCCTTGGTTACGGAAATGGAACAGACTTTATATCACAATAACAACATATGGAGTCGAACAAACCGCAGAGGTAACCATGGGTATTTGTGAGCATAGATAGAGTCTGGCTGAAAAAAACTGATTTACTGTTTTTATGTGAACTCTGTCACTGAAAATGTTTGCTGACATCAACAACTAATATTATTAAATAAAATCAATAAGTGGCGTCTCAAAACATTCATCCTCTACATAACCCACAATTAAAAAGCCATCAGGAGAAGCTCATGTTCTGTTTTTATTCACTAAATGAGGGGCAAAAATATATATACATGTTGTGAAAAAACAAATATAAACTGACTAACAATTTGACAGGCAGTGTCCTCAAATGCTTTTTGGACAACAACATAACTGTAAGCCTTCACAAATAAAACATGCAATGGTTATGGTTTGTAATGTAAGACTTCCAGCTGCTTCCATTCACTTTTTATGTAACCCCAATAAAACCCACTGGTGTAAACTATTCTAGTTAGAAAGTCGCTTGAAAAACAAGGAGGACATATCCTGGTTCACATCAGAGTTAAAATGCAGGTCGTAAATAACAAGGTCAACCTCACATTTCTGTTTATTTAAATCACAGTTCTAGTCATAATAAATTATTCACATTTTTGGCAAACTACAACAAACAAGGTTTGCCGCAGATAATTTTCTCTGGTTAGCATGCTGGATTTTTAGGTCTAGACACTGATATCTCTCAGATATTCTTCACATTCCTTACTAGACAATTCAACTCAATAAACTTCACCTCATGAACTCACATCTGTACTGCAGTCTTTGCAATCAATCAATCAATCAATCAATCAACCTATTTAGGATTGCAATAGTGATCTTTGTTACAAAGATTACTTCATTTTTTTCGACATCTTTTGATCATGTGTTTAGCTGGCTTGATCTAATTTTCTTGTCTCATCCTATTTTATGTCGTTCACAATTTTGGACATAAAATCAAATATGACTACCAGAAACCATAAGTACAAGCAAAATTGAAAAGTAAAAAAAAAAATTATGGCAAAGGCCACATTCCCAACAGCGTATTGGTGAGGTACCAAATAAAAAGTCATACAAAAGCATCCAAAAATCAGTAACTACATATTCTGCAAATTATTTTTGCATACACGTTGCTGACATGGCAAGAAAAGAAGAAAGGAATGAAGAGAGTCTTAGATTCCAGCACACATGCAAGCTGTGATCTTGGCTTGGAGAAAAGACAGATTTTGCTAAACTTCCTATTCATAATGAGCAGTCAGGAGCACAAAACACAGCGTCGACACACTTGGCTAGCCAGTATTCGAGTCCATGTAAAACAGGCTGATCCCAGGCGCTGCCTGTGCTGCCTGTGCTCTGTCACTGTCGTGACTGATTGTGGGGCCATTGATGAAACGTGGGTGATTTCCACTGCCATCGGGAACGATGCCATCACAGGAGCTACATTGTGGTACGCCAAAGGATGCTAAGAGGCAGCAGAAGCCTTAGACGAGGAAGGAGAAAATTATAAGACTCAAAATGATAGGTTTGACAAACCACCACTGAAGATTGTGGACACAACAGCCCGAGGACAACCGAGAAGGCAGCAAGCTGACACCAGAAGGGAAGCTTTGGCCTCTGGAGCATGGAGTTAACAGCAGGTCCTAGGTTTATGTGCCTTTCTTTTTTCTTTTTTCTTTTTTTTGTCCTCATGTACTAAGCTTCTTAACAATGTCGGCAAATTTGTTTGATCTCTTAAATTTATATTTACAGCAATTGTATTGCAAAAGATAAAGCACATGAACCAAATCCGTTTACAGAGCTAAATCCATTGTTGCTGCAAAAGAAAAGGAAATGGGAGACGATAATTTCATGCCTTGGATTAATACGTTATTCCCAGAATGATTAATGTAAAGCGTGAAATCTGAGGGCTTAAGTAAAAGGGATATGCGGCAAATCAAAGAGACAGTTTGCGAGAAATAAATCAACAAACAACATGGTCAGAAAAAATGGTCTGAATAATACGTAACACTTTGTCTGGTAAGATTTTAACTGGAGGTAGTAATTTGAATTGTGAAACTATCAAGTTTAATCTTCCCTAAAGGGCGATTTTCTATAGGAACCCCATAAAGAAGCAGCAGCGGAGGTTAGTCCATTAGGTTTGTTTCTTTGCTTCTATTGAGTACAGAAACTGAGCCGACTTCCAGACATCTTGAGTTGGGGCTGAGTTATATTTAAGTATTATTAGGACTCAATAGGAAATGATTTTTCTCTACTTCAGTGTCTCACACTGCCAAAATCTGAAAAAAACAACTATATTCTGAATCAGTTCAACGTTCCAGAACATTGCCAGGAAATGACAACAACAAAGCAGGAAAATGAAACCCCTCAAAACCACAAGCAATCATTTCACTCATGCACTGTTGTACATATCAAACATGCATCTCTGGACCAATTAAAGACAATCACACTCGCCCAAAAAATAGAGGAGATGACAGTGAATGGCTACTAGCAGCACAAATGTCTTGTCAGAGCTTAAGGACACTGCTGCCACAAACTCAATCCATTTATTGGGTTGGAATGCAACAGACCAACACGCTAAAGACAAGACAATATTTTCTTTAAGTATTGTTTTAAATTCTGAATAGAATATGCCTGGACCTTGGAAAAAACATGAATGTGCTTTGATTTAAGCGGTTATAGCCTCTTTGTATGCTTAGGGATTGTTCTGAACAGCTTTCCTGTCCTTACTGAAAGAAAGAAAATATTCCAATATCATGATGTTTATTACCATCATGATTTGCCACAGTAATGGCGTGATAAGAATAGCATGTGGTGTTAGTCTCTTAGTAGTTGGTTAGCATTTGTTTGATTATTAGTCTATTTTACTGGTGTGTTTACAAAATCTGAGGTCTTTACATCAGATTAGTTTATACAAATGACATGCCAGTGGATTTTTTAGTAATTAGGTGACCTATGAGGACAACTAGTTGTACTGAAGTTTAGGAGTTGAAAGCAAAACAGACTTCAAGGTTATTTTTTCTGCTTCAAAAGTATAAGTTACTGTACTTTTTTGGTGGTCCATTACATAAATTACTTTAGGATGACACACTGTGAAAAGGTTTGATGTGGATTTATAGGCAGAACTGATATAACTTCACCGCTCTACATTTTTATCTTGACCTTTTCTAAAAACGGTTCCGTTTTCATCTCTTAGCACTTTTCACATGCGGGAACCTCTGAGCTGTGGCTAACTGCTGTAAGCTACTGACGCGTGATGCATTAATGCACACTTAGTCACAATTAAGCATATGTTTTGAGGGCACTCTCAGAGAGCACTAGCATTCAGTGCCTAATATGACTATCTTTGTTAGTGACCCATATCAGCACACTTGCTCATGACGGTCTGAGTTGAGGGGCCTGCAGCCAGGCCTTTAATTGTTTTCCACTGAATTGCACCAAGTGAAAGGAGCCTCAGTGTTCCAGACTGCCTTTACTTGTTTTTGTAGAAGAAGAAGAAAAGAACACACAACTGCACATAAATATTCCACTACAAAGACACAGGATCCTAGGACAGGCAGTATCCCTGAATGCAAACAAGTGTACATGCATCTAATATTTCCTTTCAACTCTGCTTCTCCTCTGCCCCCTTCTTGCTTCACACACTTTGAACTTTGCTTGAGAAAACACATGCTGTTATACTACATCTAAAATCTACAGCAGCCGCCGAGAAAGAACACGGCATCATTGTCACTCTAGTGATTTTTGTTTGTCCTCACACAGCTGGAATTACTTACAAACACAATGCTCATATATACTCTTACACCAGAGTGTAATCCATGCCACCAATCGAAGGCTCACCCAAAGACAGGTGCACTTACATGAATTGTTCCCTCCCCACCCGACTCCAGCCTTACTTTTACTAAAAACCTCTGTGTTTTGCCTGTTTGCAGGCTCATGCCTAAGGAATAATCCCACCAGGCTCTCCCACCACAGCTATACTGGTGGGTTTTACCTCATCATTGCTGTCTGTCATCCAGGGAGAGCAGATTTCTATTAGGAGGCATTTCCATAAATCTAAATTGTAAAGGGCTCTGGTGAGAGGAGAGGGAATTCTCGACGGGTGGAGAAAACAAACAACAAAAGAAGAATGTCAGCGGAGAGACCACAGGATCAGATATCCAACCTCAGCTCAGACTGGATCAGGCTTTTTGATTGACACTATACACATAATATCAAATTGCAGGGCCATGACGAGCCTGAAAGCATGCTGTTGTCACTTTGAAAGTCAATACAGTGGTACGATATCTATGGCAAGGAGAAGAACGTAAGCGGGATTAGCAGAGACGTAATGCTGTAAAACAAATACTAGTAAACCTCTTAGATTGGGATGGAACAGAATATTCAATATTTTCCAGAAAAAAAAAAGATTTGTCTTCGTGTGTTTTTGCAAAAACAGGTTTTATCATTTTAAATTTTTTCTACAATTGTGAACTTCCTTATGAAAACTAAAGGCAAATTCTGATTTTGTCACAATTGGGAAAGCCGGAAGGTTTTGTTGTGCCGCAATGGTTAAAGATTCAATGTGAATGTGCTGATGTTAGCACAGTGGACTGAAAGCAGCCATTAGCCATTCAAGAGTTAAATTTCACTGTTGAGTGACAGCTCCCTACGTGAAATATTAACGATAAGGGCAAACACAGTCGCAGCACACAATATTGTAAGCTCCGGCAAAATGGGAGTAATTTTGTCCCATAAAGTATTTAGCAGGCTCTGTTGAAATGAAGCATGCAACTAAAACTGAATCAACTGGGACTCCAAATTAAATGTTACACTTCAGAAAGTTTAGCAAAGCTAATATTTATAACTGCAACAATAAAAAAATGCAGTTGTGCATTTTCTACATCTGAATTGACTTTTCTTTCTGCCAGTTTATAAACTCAAACACATTTAAGGGTTAGTGAGTCAGAGAAATGAAATGGCCTTGGCTGGCACAGCAGATAGCAGGTGCAAAAAAATAAAAAATAAAAAAAAATAGCCAGAGGGAATTGGTCTGAATCAGCAACTAATGGAAATAAATAGATGGCTCAGTTTGACAGGCTGTACAGCAATTATATAGGATAAACGTTAGATCATTACCAACATATGCCAGTGTACTTGACAAATATATCTAAAGAGTATTTAAAATCTAAAGTTAGAGTGAGTGATTCTTTTCAAACTTTTATCCTTGTTAATGGATTAATGGAAAACCATAAATTCCCAGGGAATTGCGCAATTCAGTACTGTATATGCATGCAGTACGTGGTGGGGGCTCCTTTTGCATTAATTGCTGTGTCAATGTGACGTTTAGATAACAGTACTGCTGAGGTTTTAAAGAAGACTAGCTTGCTTTTATGTCTGCCTCTAGCTCATCTGCACAGTTAGGTTAGATCAGGGGAGCTCAAACTTTTTGAGACCAAGATCTACTTTTTCTCTCACCAGCCCCCTGAGATCTACCTCATAACACAAAGACACAAAAATTGCAAATTAAACTCTATTGACTTATTTTAAATGCGAATATACATCAGTAATAGGAGAAATAATAAAGTGACAGAAAACCTGATCCAGTTTCTTCCTCAGTGAGATTCTGACACTGGGAGCAGCTACTGGTTTCTCAGTCAGAAGCTGGTTGCAAACCAGCA
>CAEGAF010119010.1:0-12716 GCA_903067075.1 Micropoecilia bifurca
TTAAATGTTCCACAAAATGACCAGATAAAAGATGTACAACATGCCAGTTTAAACTTTGAACTATTTGCAAAACGACTGAGCTCTGCAACATAAAACATGGATAGAACTGTAAGAACATTAATCATAGCTCTTCTTCTCTTCAGTGTTTCTGTTGGTTTCTGGTGGTGCAGCTCTGTGCTGCCTTCAGGAGAATGGGACATCAGAGTGTCATCCATAAAATTTCACCAACATGGTATTTAATGTGCAAACCAGAGCTTTCAGTGGAAAAACAAAAGTGCCAGGTCCTTTTAATGCCATACAAATATGAGACAGAAACATAGATCATATTTTTATATAGACCTGTCTATTGATTTATTGATTAATAGTTCTACTGGACAGAGATTACAAAGAACAAACAATTTCTGCATTCTGATAATTGAAATTTAAAAGTGCTGTGTTGTTCTATCACCCCCGTTTCATACTGGATCACTTACAGCACCAGTGTTAACGCTATATTGTATATTGTAGCTCAGTGTCAATGTCCTGTTATGGACATTGGATTGAGGCCCAATAGTCTCATTCCTCCAATACTTTCAAGCCCAGATTCTCCTACATGAGCTGCAACTCATGTTATTACTTGTTGAACTCTTTCACATTTTATCAAGTTTTAAACACAAACACCAAGTTTATAAAATTACTGTTGTGATAGACCAACGCCGTCTAAGTATTCAGGCGCCATTACTTACAGCATTAACTGAGACGAGACAACAGAACTAAATGGATTTGACACTCATGTCATTTATGGATCCCTACATGAGTTGTAGCTCATGTAGGAGAATCTGGTCCTACTATTTCAAATCATGTATAATTTTATGTTTTGTCTAATAAATGTGGAAAAGTTCGACACCCTTCATATTATCTGTTGGGATTTGTGTGAAGTATTTTCTCTCCAAAAATGTGATGTCTGCTGATCTCTTTTTAGAACAACTGCTACTACCACGGCGAAGTGCGGGAGCATCCCAACTCTGATGTAACCCTGAGTGCCTGCTTGGGACTCCGGTGAGCGCCGCTTGAATCGTTTTGTATTCAAGATACAACTTAAAGCTGCCCTTCCAGTCCTGAACGCTGCTGCAGAGTTTGGAGTTACTGAAGTCACTCATCGCAGCAGCCAATCATTCTTAAGCTTCCCTTAAGGCTGTTGTCGGTGAACTATGGAGTAAAATTGTCACACAAACGTATTTGTCACTGAGGCGTTTATGGCGTATTTGCTCTCATTTTGACTGTAATTTACATCTGCCTGTTGCTAATGATGAATCACTCTCTGCAGTCTCTTTGTAAGGAGCGTTTACCGAGTTGTAAAATTCACAGCTTTGTCTCCCTCTCGAATCATTTAGCTTTGAAACAGACTGCTCACTTTACACAACACAGGAGCCGCTCACGAACATGAAACGTTTTGCGTGTCAGCCTGAGAGTTGAAATTACATTTGTAAACACAATTTAAAAAAAAAAGTTTATACAGAGCATCCCACGTTTTACTGCATCTGAGATTATTTGCTTGTATTTTGGAGCTTTTATCTACAAAGTAATAAGTTTTAACCACAGCAACATGTGGCTCAATGAAAAGACAATTCACTTTTTTTTTTTCCTCGTAGCCTCAGGAAAAGTGAGATTGCAGACAAAGAGCTGCCTCGGTTGTTCCATTAGAGACAGCCACATTCAATCAATTCCGGCATTTGAGAAAGTGCTCATGCTTTGAAGTTTTGTTTTCTTACTTGGGATGTTCTCTCTACAGAGGCTTCGTTGCACTTGAAAACAAGACATTTATTATCGAGCCCGTGTCTGGCCACGACGCTGGGGCCCACTTCATTTACCGAGTGGAAGAGCTCAGAGTGACCCCTGGAGCCTGCGGCCATGGCTTTAATTTGTCCTCTGTTGCCCCTGAAAGCCACATCAAAAGCCCTTTCCAGTCTTTTCACACCAGGGTGAGTTCACAGTGTTGTTTTTTATTGCAAACCAAAGGTCTTAAATCATTATTTTTGTAGCATTTCATCATCAAATATCCCTGACAAAATTACTATTGAGCTTATAATTTAATATTAGGCATTTGACCAAGGACGAGCGTGTTGGCTATCACACGAATTTGGAAAGGTTCCTTTGGGGATAGCTTTGGATTTGACACTCATTTAATTTGTGTTAAGAGCCCAGAATCAAGGGCCCGCACAGAACATTTGGCTGATAATTTGCATGGAGCAGGTGCAACATCCATCTGCTTGTATTTCCGAACATTAAAAACTCCATTTGAGGCAGGAAGTGGGGCTAGCCCTCGTGCAGAACTTAATGAACTGAGAGTTATACAGTATCTCAGTTTAGGGGTTTATAGAACAGAACTGGATATGCCTGAAAATATGGGATTTTGTGTGGAAATGAGTTCAACTTTAGTATTTTTTTTATTTGCATTTGAGCTTTTTTTTTTTTCTTTATACAGTTTAAAATTCTTTTTGGCATCGATAAAAAAACATTATCCAGAAGTAGAAACCTTCCTCAGGGACAAAACTTTAAAGGAACTTTTTTCAAGAGCAAAGCAATTCATCTCAACCAGTTGCTGCCAACCTTGGTTAAACCTTCCTTATACCATTGTTTTCCAGTCTTACCTGTCGCTTGCGCTAATAGTTCATCACTGTTTTTTTATTTCCCAATGCCATGTCATTAAGCAGTTTTGTTTCACACTAAAGGACCTGATCTTTATTGCTTCAATCTCAATGGAAGCAACCATTAAGATTCAACAAGTTTCTTGTAATGTTAGGAACTCATTGAAGATCTTCCTAGAATTACAAGTAGGACATAATGCAAAACATTGCACAGCACATGCCTTATATCCCAGCCAGTTCCTCTGGAGTATCTCATTTAGATAAAAGAAATTACACCTTTACAACATTTCTGTCCAATTTAAACCTAAGACTAATTGCTTGGACTCCTGCCTGGCTTCTGCATGTTTGGTACTCAAATGCAAATGAATGGATTTATAGCAAATGCAGACCTGCTGAGGAACGCCAACCGACCCACAGATTTTGCGCTTTAACTAATGCAACATTTTTGCCCTTGTCTTTACACTAATATGTGTCTAACAGCCATATAGCCTAACTGAGTCGTCAAAACAGGAATGTATTCTGAGCTCCTTGGAAATATAATTGTTTCTTTCAAACTAAAATCTAAGAACCGCTTTTTTATTTTAGTTTAGAAATAAACCAGTTCATATTTATGGAAAGTAAGAAGAAATAAATAAGATATTTATTGTTCCATGAATATACAAAAAATGAATGAAGAAATGAAAAAAATATAAAGCATGTTATCACTTTTGAAATTAAAGATGTAGCTCAAATCGCTGTCATTTTTCAAATTCACCTATGTAGACTCACCCCAATAACTAGCTTCATGTTCCCCTTACAGACGGATATCAGTCCTCTCCCAACAAGAAAGCCAAAAACTGTATCTGCATAGATCATCAAATTATTCATGCAGAAACGACTTTTCAGATGCTGCAGGCTTTGAGATGTAGCCTGTACGCCAAACTTTCAAATTGCAGTGCTTTTCTAACTTTTAGCATTCCTCTTTCATTGTTCTCCCTCAGCATAAAAGGCAAGCTCAGAAGACGACCAAATACGTGGAGCTGATTATCGTCGCAGACAACAGAGAGGTAATGTGCCCACTCTTCTCTGCCTGACACCGTTCAGCCGCAATGCTTTGAAAACCCAGCATGCCCTCATGCCATAAACATAAAGAAGCACAGTAAGCTGCTGTAGCTGCAGAGCAGGTCTCTCTCTGGAAGCTGCTAAATGTGGTGAGTATGCAACAACCCACTGTGGTCCTGTGGAAGCAGAATTTTTTTTTTTTTTATTGCCAGCAGGAACGTCTGTTTTCAGTTCCTCAGCAGGGCAGACAGGAAACAGGACAAGGATATAGGAGAGCACCCTGTAAGCGCGGACAAGCTCATTGTGGTGGTTACCTCTTTTTATCTCTCTGCTGATGCCATTGACTTGAATGGAAAGAAAGGGAATTGCAAAAAAATAAAAATATATATATATAAGGGATTTAGCATGCTGCTCAGATTTGAAGTGCAGGTGGATCCACGGCAGGGTGGAAACAGACGGTGGGACTTTTCTCCAGTTTGCGTCCAAAGCTTTAATGCTGTGTTACGTCTGCCAGTAGACCTGCTTCCCTGCAGTCGCGCCATTCGTCTCTGTAATGCTGGGGGATTTTTCTAGATCCAGATGGTCACAGCTTGAAAACATACCTAACACACAGAGTGAAAAAAACTAAAAAACTTGGAATATTTAAAGCTACCATTAATGTGAAATCTTGCATTTGCCTGTGTGCTGTCTTATTTCATAGATTTTAGATCATAAAACGATGCCCTCCATTATGCTGTCATGAAGGACCGGCTTCTTGCGGATGTAAATTTGTCCCATGGCTAACATGCTATCTTTTTTTTTTTTTTTTTTTTTTTCAGTTCCAGAAACAGGGGAGAGACTTGGAGAAAGTCAAACAGCGGCTTGCAGAGATAGCCAATTATGTGGACAAGGTAAAACATGTGCTCCCCCCTCTTTGTGGGTGAGGAATAAATCACTTTTTTTAAAATAGAAATTTTGTTGGCAGCAGAGATTAATGAGAAGGGACGGCGTGATATATTAATTTCTCGTTAAAGCAGCTGCCTACGACCTGAGCCAGAGCTGCGTATCTATTGCTAGAACGCTCAGTAGGCAGATGGATTTATTTTAGGGAAGTACTGATATAGAAATGGAAAAGACATACTCTTATTGTTTAAAACGAAAAAAGCAAGAACGAAAATGTAGTGTTATGATTTAGATAATACGTAACTAATGGCAAACACAAATTATTGCATTTAGGACATTAAAAACTTAAATCTGACTCTGTTTTGCGCCATCCTCCTTCTCAGTTTTACAGGGCGCTCAACATCAGGGTGGCTTTGGTGGGTCTGGAGGTGTGGAGTGACTCCGATAAATGTCCCATCACTCAAGATCCCTTCACCACCTTACACGAGTTCCTAGACTGGAGGAAGGTGAAGCTTTTGCCCCAGAAGCCCCACGACAACGCTCAGCTCATAAGGTAACCCTAACCCTAACATTAAAAGTGGAATAAAATTTTAATTCTCAGTCAATAATCAAAGCCTTACAAGAATGAAAAACTGTCCAACAAAGGTGAGAATTAGACAAATGCAGTGAGTAGAGATTACAAGAAACTCTTTCGGCACATTAGGCCTGTGTAAACACCATCTGCTCTGCAAAACACTAAAACACATGTCTCTACTTCTATGTTTCTTTGCAGCGGCGTTTACTTCCAGGGCACCACCATCGGCATGGCACCCATTATGAGCATGTGCACAGTGGAGCAGTCTGGAGGCATCGTCATGGTGAGTGTAAAGCTCTGTCCCTTGACCCCAACATTTTTACTGCAAGGTCTGTCTCAGAAGGAAGCTTTGTCCAGATTCGGCAGCCTAACATTATCCAGCTGTGATTTACACGAGCCGAGGAGTTCGTCGTTTGCTAAAGAGGCGCTTTAGGGTCCTGAAGGACGTCATGATTTGCGTGCTGGCTTACCGCTTTGACATTATCGCCCACACATACATGAAGAACAAGCACTAATTTGGAACTCCTTCGGTCGGGCTGCGAGATAGCAAGGCAACGGGCTCTCGGAAACGGGTTGGATTTTGTGTCGGAGCGGCGGACAAGCGGCCGGATGTCGATCTCGCTGAGCACTTTGGCAAATTAAAGCCGGCAGCTTTTGAACACGACTGCATTTCCATTTTTATGAGAACTGATGAATTGTTTAGTTTGCCTCTTTCACAGCGTGGGAATCAAAATGGATTTGTATAGGCAACTGTGCGTCACCTCTACCGGAGTGTCACTACACAATGTAAATTTGCTTCTAGCTGTTGAGACCGGGCCAAATCGCAAAGTGGTTATCAGCCCAATGCCATTATGACTAAGCCCAGATGTGTACACCCCATCAATGAGTGGGATTTCTGCTGGCTGGTTCACTGTGATGAGGCTTTTCCAGATGTTTGTCTTCCCCCCATTACTTGCATGCAGCAGATGGTCTGTATTGGGATTAAAAGGCCAAATAAGCTGTGGGAGGGCAGGGAGGAAATGATCTATTTCTCAAGCCATACTGCACCATGTGTTCTGCCCCAGATCTTGTATTTATTTCCCCTCCCAAGGGGATAGAAATCATGTCACAAATATGGTTTGACCTTCCACCATCACAAAGAACCGGTTTCCTGCTTCATAGACGCTTTCTACCATTTCACTCATCTGACTATTATTAGTACTCAGCCCAGTCTCATGCAACTTAGAAACACTCCACACTGACGAACATGACAAAGGCTGCAGAGAGTTTTCCCATCCTTCCTGCTTGGAGGCGGGGTGCAGCTCCCATGACGCTGCTCTTTAATCAGAGCAGGAAGTGGCTCAGCTTGGCCTCGTCGTTTCACTGATGACTGTGCTTTCAAAGGAAGCATGTGATTTTCTCATGTAAGTCCCAGAGAACCACAATACAGTAAGATATACAGTAGTGGGTTGATGCTCCCCACCCAGCCCCCCCCCCTTCATTGTGGTTTCGCAGATTACGTTTTTAATCTGCAAAACCATGCAATACATACTGCATTTACGCGAAGGAGACCCCGTTCTGTACTGATTATCTGAATGTCACCATGAAAGAAATTTCATTTCACGACTGGCTCATTTTTGAAAAAGTGAAGCTCAAATACAGACCTATCGCAATAAAAAAAAAAGGTGTAATAGCCCTTTAAAGTTGTGGCAGTACCGTCCAACGAATAACTGGAAACATATTTGACACCTCAGTCCAGAAGAGGGCAGTCGTAGGTACGGCTAAGGTACTGTGAAGAACCCCCGCCTGGGGGAACGAAGGATGAGAGAGAATCCTGACTGACTGACTCCTTCCATCCGTCTTTTAGGAAGAAGGACGTTTAAATAATCACTGCAGCACAAAACATATATACTATGCTCTGTTCATTTCCTGTCTATTCCCTGCCTAGGTCTGTAAAACTGCGTCCAGATGAAGTTTCTTTTCCAGTTTGGTCATTATCCGTCTGTCTTTCTTATCGGTGAAGTCATGCAGAGGTTTATGTAGCTGCCTCTACAGGAAGTCAGACTGATTGCCTCTGCAGCGATAGTGAACTCTGGTAGATCAAATACAGTTTCCATAAAGAAACTGAAAAGCAGAAAACTGAAATGAGTGGGTCGAACTGTATGCTTAAAATGGCTGTTTGTTCGCATGACATTTTCACTCTTCTTTTCCTCGTGTCCTTCAGCTTGGCTAACTTAAGACACGTTGGGTTGCTTTCTTCTACCAGGATCACTCGGAGAACCCGCTGGGTGCAGCCGTGACTTTGGCACATGAGCTCGGACACAACTTCGGCATGAACCACGACACCCCGGAGCGTGGCTGTGGTTGTAGGATGACTGTGGACCGTGGAGGCTGCATCATGACCCCCTCCACGGGGTAAGGGTCCAGTAACCCTTTTCATTTACAACTTTTAGTTCCCAAGAGGCGAAAAGACAAAAGTGGAAGGTGGTGTCAGTGACATTGATGATTCATTAAAAGCAAAATTGCCAAAACTGTTTGGACTCGTCTTCCAGGCAATTCGCAGAGACGAAACGGTCTTCAGATAATAGAGTAACTTCTAAAGGCATTAGGTTATGAGATGGAAAAGGGGTTGAATACATTATGTTTTTATTTTTTTATGACAACTATTATTTTCCTTCCTACTGCATTGTGTGTACAATCACACAGAGTTCCAATAAAATTGAAGTTTGTGGTTGAAGTGCAAGAAAATCAGAACATTTTCCCTGTGAAATCATTTGAATACATTTACAAGACTCTGTATGAGTTAAAGACACCAGCTATTCAAAAACATGAGGAAAAAAACTGTTTTTTTGTGTGACTGCTGTTTACACATGATGACCGCAACACAGAACAAAAAGTTACATTTGCAAGATCCCTAATGAAACTAGCTTTCATGACAAAAATTGCTGGCTCTTGCTGTAACTGCTATGCTACCAGTCTTTGGAAAATTCTTTTTGTTTAATAGTTGTTCGCTACTATTTGACAGCTTTAAAAAATATCTAGAATATCACACGAGGCCAAACAATGTCTTGCAAAGAGAAATGTCTACATATCTTCATACCGGTGTCTTATGCTGTGTTGCAGCAGATAATAAAAAAAAATACTTCAGTAGCTGCTGATTTTGCATCACATTTTTTGAACAAATTCATATTGTTTCTGTGCTGATGTATGAAAGAATGCTTCAGAACACACAGAGCAAAAAAAAAAACCCCAAAAAACACATGGTTTGGAACTGGAATAAAGTAGCTGCTGTGGCATTCTCTGCCCGTTGTCTGGGTCTCTAAGATAACAGGGCTGCTGCGAGCGATGGACTGTGTGGCTGCTCGTAAACGGCTAGCAGATAACACCAACCCGCAGCAGAGAAAGCAGATTTCACCCTTGGTCTGACGCCAGTAATGTTTGCCTTGTTGGTGGGTCCTGCAAGGCACAGATGCAGGCAATCAGAAGGATTTCCACAACACAGGGAACATGAAGCTAAAACTGAAAGGCACGGTTACTGGTATTCTTTAAACCTCAGCCTACATGTGTCCCACACATTAATCATGTCGCTGGGGGATTAAATCATTCTCACATTTCATGCGCAGCTGTGGATTTGTATAATTTTGGGAACACATAAGGGGGGAAATATTTCCAGATTTTACACTTTCTCGCCACTCAATAGTTCTGACTAAACTGCATTTTTGTTTTAACTCAAAGTAAAGCCTTAGACTTTGCCCACAGTTCTGAACTACAGATGCAATTGTAAGGGCCATCGTCTACTGTGAAAATAAACAACAGGAAACACCTGACAGGGTTGCTTAGACACGCCGTAATGAAAGGAAATGTTTCATTAGAGCGGCATAATTGAGGGGGTAGAAGACAATGAAGAAAAGGATAAAGTGATTTTTACACCATGCAAATTTAGTGGTGTTTTTGCTCCCTTAACATTTGTGTGAATTAATCAGGACTGGACACAGACATCTGTACAGACTCTTAGTGGATCCTAGTCATTTTACATTTTGTTATTTTGCTTTTTTTTCTTTTCGTTTTTTATGATTTTATTGCCACAAACAATCTACAGGGTTCAGGATGTTTACATTTCCAACTATCTCTGTAATACTCTATACTAAGGCTGGACAATCAATCAATAACAATGTGTCTTGCGATGGACCTGTAATCAATGTCAGCAATACATCTGTTAAAATATTCAGTACATAGGATATTCACTGAACACCGACACAGAACTGCACAGCATTCTGGGGGAAGTAGGCAGACCTTATCTTGCTCAACCTCATGGCCAACTAAACCAGGTGGGTGGCATGAAGTAACTCACTCACTCTCTGACTACCCAGCAACAGCCTGTTGAGTAAGATTTCGCCTCATAACTGCTTAAAAATTAACAACAAAGTGTGGAGAAAAAGCTGAATAAAACAGGAAAAGGTCAAGCCAACAGTGTGGCAGTGCTTCAAATATGTAAAATACAGAACTAATCAATAATTATCAGTTTCAACTGATATGAAATGTTTATGTTGAACCCACGTTGATAGATTGTGGTATATTTCAGTATTTTGAACTACTGGAGTTGTTTATACTTAGTTATTTTTGTTTGGTCAGATGTCACAATTTGTCATGTTTCATATGAGTGAACCAGACCAAACAAGAACCAGAATCATAACCAATCAGTTGATCTTTTTTTGTTGTTTTTCTTTTAAGAAGTGGATCTATTTGAACTTATAAAAAATTAAAAAATAGTTTTCTTTAATGATAATTAAAAACAGAAAAAACATGCAAAGACCAGGCTATGGAGTGAAGAATGGAAATGGGCACAGTAACAATAATAATAATAATGAGGGAAAAGTAACAGTGAAAAAAGTGAGGATCAATGAGCTTATATATGGAGAGAGAGAGTGGAACCAACAAAGCAACCAGAAGGACTAATCAGTGCCAAATGTAAACAGCGGATAGAGAATGCAGGCAGAGAGGAATCAGGAGATAGATGACAGCTGCAAAAGAGAGCAAACTGGCAGGCAGAGGGAAGGTGAAATGATAAATACACAGAGCTGAACTGGGAATAGAGGAGTTATAAATCAGGGGGAATGAATAACACTGATCATAGAGAACAAAATTCAGAATCACAAAGAACAGAGCTAATGAATGAACAAACTAAGACACAGGATTTAACTAACGTGGCAAAATCTGAGACAGTTGATAAACAGCAAAAAAAAAAAAAAAAAGATCAACACGGAAACCCGAATGAAACCAACACAGGATATTATCACTGGAAATTAACATTGAAATTGTGGCGAAATGTAATATCTCTTGATATATAAATTTACATAGGGCCCTAAAATGCAATGTTAATTCTAAAGGTGTTAATTTACAATTTACAACTCTAAAATTTGTTTTTGGAGAGATCAGCAAAAATATTGAAGAAATTACTGTTTTCTTAAAATATGTGCTTTAATAGGCTGTCAAAATCCTCTTGTTTTTGCAGCCATGGCAACAGTCCTTTTTGTTTCCTTTGTTTGTTTTTTAAATAGAGGCACATTTATTTGAACAAAAGCATCAGAGAGACTTGGAGGAAAATGTCGAACAGCAGCATCACTCATTTTAGTGCAGGGTCAATGCAAACAATGCAATTCACAAAGAGCAGAAAAATGACAGTCCTATCTTAATTGGAAACAATGAATTGTGCTGGTATTGAATTCTTTGTAACATAAAAGGTTAATAAGGTTCAGGGCATTTTTTTTCATCATTATCAAGAGTTTAGCCATGATAACACCCGAAAGAGATGATTAGTGAACTTTTATTCTCATAGTCACTCCACAGTTTCTTAATAAAAAAGTCTAAATAAATCAATGTGTCATGATGCTCTGACATTTTGCAAGCAATTTTGTCTTGCTACACTGACATAGAACATCAATATTTCCCCATTTATCTAATACCATTCTAATTGTATTTTCAATATTTGTTCATTTCAGTCTGCAGGATATCAGGATTTTATTGAGTTTTGGCATTGCTCAGCCGCGTACCGGGGGAGAAACAAAATGAGAATTTTATTATTATGTTTATGCGCATATAAACCCGCGCAATCTTATGCATTTCAGAGCAGTTATTATTATTGATCCTGTCTGTTGATTCAAACTAAAGCTATTTCTTTCAGCTCCTGTTATCCATATATTTTTAGTAAACAACAATTTGGGATTTTATTACTATTCTGTATGTAAGAAATCTTCCTAGATTTCTTACATGCAGAAGAAATTGACACCCAAGAGTGGTGTTGATAGCAGCTTATAAAATATTCATATCGACAATGTCAAAATGCTTGTGTCTGTACAAATAAATACCTCCAAAGTCCTTTACATGAGACATAGAAATTCCTGATTTATGGTCTTGAAAAGGGGTAGATATAAATCAGAAGGGAATCGCGATTCCTTATCATCTTACTCTGCTGTTAAACTCCACTTTAGATTTAAGTTACTTCAGCCTTTGCATTTTCTAGCTGTTTGACATTTCATTTGTATTTTAGTCATGTCTGGAAATAAAATACACATTGCAACGCATATGTGTAACTCTGAAAGCAAAGTAGTAAAGTAGGACAATGACGAAATGCTGCACAAAACTAGGTCTGATCAGGTTTATTGCGGTAACCAGGCCAGTAATCAATATCCAATTATCCTGGATCTATGAGATAATAATGATCATGTAAACATGCTCATGTAAACAAAGGAAGTCGTTTGATAAGAGTTACCTGCATAATTTTAATAATTTTCAGTAAATAGTTACTCTTTTAGCAGCAGACTTCCACGTCAGCTCAGTTCTCGCTTAGTAGGAGGGAGGCAACTGATCCCTGTTTCCAGTCGTCAATGTAAACCTTGGAGATATAATCACAGGTCAACATAGACAAAACAGGTCAAACTACAAGCATGCACATGCACACACCCAAAGGCGATTTAGAGAGACTAGCATGCACGTTTCTTTGATTGTAAGAGGAAATTTACTGATGCACAGGGAGAACATGCAAACCCCACAGAGAAAGGCGCAAGATGGAATTTGGACACAGGACCTTCTTGCTCAAGGTAACCATGCTAATAACTATTCTACCTTGCAGTCCGCTCTCAAATTTAAGCACAGCGTCTTAATTTCTTTCTTCTTTTTTTTGTCAGACTTAAAAGTTTCAAATCATCTATCAAATTTTATTCAGACAAAAAAATAACTAGTATGTAACCTGCAGTTAACACCACGGGGCTCCTCTGACCGGCAAGTGAACAACAACGACATAACAACAAAGTGACTGAGATGGACGGAGAAGGAGTTTGAAACAGCAACCCACTGGTTTTGAGGCGAATCCCCATCTTATGATCCAGTATTGCCCATTAAAACTGCAGGGAAAAAGAATTAAAAAAAGACTTATTTTACTAAGGGACTAACTACCCAAACTATCCTGGTCTTGTGTGAACAGGAATAATACATCAAGTGTGTGGATCGTGTTAGTTTTGCAGGTTCCTGGAGTTTATAGTCTGTACTTTTTCCCCCTTGAACTATCTCAAAAATTAAATTTTTTGACATGACAGGTTCAAGCTTGACTTAGCCGA
>CAEGAF010119019.1:0-10500 GCA_903067075.1 Micropoecilia bifurca
ACTTCTCTGTAGGAGCCAACACCATCTTCAGCCATGGGAGAATGACACTTTGACTCCAGAATTGAAATACAGAAAGTGAAATCAACAAAACAGACAAAGCAGTCTGCCGAAATAAGTTTCAAAAGGCAGCTCGTTATGGGAAGACCCTCCGAAGACCATCCCATACATAGATCAAGGGACAAAACACGAGTACAAGAAGGGACTGCCAAGTATGCAAACCTAAGGATGAGCAGGCTCTATTCCCTGACTCTCTGCCCATTGGCATTGCAAGCCTTTTCGGCCTCATCATGATATTTGCAAGAGGAAATTGGGAGAAATGGGAGTAAAAGAAAATGCGCACAAAGTTAAAGGACATATAAAAACATGGACATGTTCACTTTAACAAAATTTGATGCTTTTCTCTAATTTTTCTTAATATGTCATATTTTTGTAGACGTGAAGGTAAAATTCATAGTTGCTATAGAACTTAGCATTGGTCACAGTGTTCTGACACATCCTTTTTACTGTCTATGATGTTGGTTTACCTTTACCTGTGGACATTGTAGTAATTCTTCTTAAGGACAACATTTGATTTCAAGGGATGTGAACAAGCTTTGGGAATTATTCTACAAATGGACTAAGCTTTGCAGGAGTTGACCGAACTTTGTTCGGTTTTATGAGGAAAATGGGACTCATCAATAAAGTACATAGCTCTCACATGCATTTAATACTATAGCAAAACAGTAATGGAAAAACTTACTTTCCTTGTTGACGCATAAACAAAAAGGCCTTTAAAATGGCAAACTGCCTGTGAATGTTGGGGAAGAAACAGAGAGGCCACAGAAATGGTGAGCAAGGAGCCTAATCACTTGCTCACAGGCCAAAGCAACGGCAAGAGCACCTTGGCGGACAAACTGCCTGGAACAATGACTGTACGCTCTGTGCTGCTTAATCGAGACTCACCAGATATTGAAAGTCGGCTCAAGCGGCGCCGCAACCGCACCCATCAGGTTCGCTTCAAAGACCTTGAGGATGGCAGTAGCAGTAGTGGCAACAGTGCAACAGGAGAAAACAACACCCGTCAACGGCCTGCCAAGGACCGTGACAGCCCACATCCTCTCCGGAAACACAACAGCATGTCCCCTCAGCCATGGACAGACCGACCACACACTGAGGGCCTACTTGGTCAAACCTCTGTGGTGGGGGCTGTGCGTGGGGATATGGCAAGTACAATAGAAAAGGTGGCTGCTTTTTTAGCACGGGCCCCGCCTCATCCACTAACACCTGGTCCTACGCGCAGATGTTGGGCGCCACCACAGTCTAACTCTCTAACTTTACCAATGACACGAAGACCCAGTACAAGCACCAGCACAGCCATTCAGACTTCACCATGCCTCAAAAAACCTCAGTCTCTCTCATCCACCCATGCACGTAGCCACAGCATTGGGGACTCAGTTGGTGTGGATGGAGATGATGAGCATGACTCTCAAGATGAGTACCTTAGCCACAACCATGTGCTGCCTGGGTCCAAAGATCAGAGCAGACCTCCAAGCTGTGGGGATAAAACTGTGGTAGAACGAAGATCCAAAGTATCAAAGACAGAAATTAAGTCAGGTGTTATGGTAAAACCATCCAGACACAGTTGTCCACCTTCAGTTCTTCACAATAGTGATCTGTGTCACTGTTCTTCAATACCTTGCCGAGATGGTCCCAAGCGCCAGGGAAGTAGCACTCCTTCAGTGGTAAGGAGGAGAAAGCGCCTAAGCCGGACAACAAGTGATCCTGGAAAAGAAGTGCACTTCTGCACCACTCCCACACAAACTGAAAGCCCCCCTCGATCTCCTCCTCCTACAAATACCAAACTGTGTACCACTGAAGTTCAAACAGAGGGTCCATCCTCACCTCCAGCTTCAGAACATTGCACCACCCAAAGTCAAACTGAACGTAAACATCGGTCTCTAAATTTGAGTGACGAACACTGCTCAACACAAATTCAGACCACTAATTCTTGTCCAACCCTACCTCAAAATGTTGAGCAGTGTACCCCTCAAAAACAAACAAACTTTCCATGTCCATCTTCCCTAAATCATAAACCTCGCACTACGCAATTGCCAACTTGTAGCTCCGTTGCCTCTCCACCTTTAATTGCATCGCCCAGCTTACATTCTGACATCCCAGTGTCTGCTTCTGCAGCTGAAAACCCTCCCACCCCCAACATTTCTACTGTGCCTTACTGTACTTCTCCTCCAACACTGGCTAATGCACCAGTACAAATCACTGAAAAAGGCTATAAGGCAGCTTCTTCATCTCCTACTAAGCCAGCAAGTGTCACTAATCCTCCACCAAACATCCTACCTATTCTTTCTTCCACTCCTGCACCTTCTACTGCCCACAGCCCTATTCCTTATTATACTGTTTTGTCTCCACCAACACCACCCAGCAAAACTGCTGTTTGCTCAAGTCCTTCCTTTACTACCCCTCAGTCCTCCTCATATAACTGCACATCCCCAGTATCAATATCATCCTCTTCCTTAACCTGTTCCACCCCTACTCCAAATGTAAGCACCATTTTAACATCTTGTGAACCTAACAAACAGCCCAATCTAAGACATCAACAGCCACCATCAGGTCCAACAAATAATGTACCACTCACAAACCTCACACCCTGTACAATTGTGACTCAGACTGCCCTGTCTTGCACATCCATATCATATTACACCAGTACTCATCCAGGTGGCCCCCACACACCCCAGATTAATCAAACATCACCTTCTTACACCACTGTTATACAAACAGTATCTCATTGCAACATACCGTATCAAACGGTGCAAACCACTCCCCCTGCCAGCACAGGGATAACCGTTTATCCCTCCCCTGTCCCTAGACTTGAATCTTGCACTTCTCCACCTCCAATTGTGAAAGCATATGTGTCCACCCTTCAGAATTCTCAAGCTTGTGGGACTCCAACTAAAGCTGTTCCTTTGTACTCTTCAACATTTCGTGCTGCACCACCATACACTCCCCCTTCTCAAGCCCCCTATAATGCTCAGGATAAGAGGGGCATTCGACTTCCACCTCCTCCTCCTCCGCCACCTCCTCCCTACACACCACGGAAAAAAGGAAGTGAGCCAGCAGTTGTCACAGCCCGAACACCAATGCTCAGGACAGAGAGCAAGGCCAATGAAAAAGGTACGGAGAGGGAAGCGAAAAAGGAGGATACGACGGCTATGAAGTGTACAGACTCACCCAAGTTCTGTGGGAGAGCCAGTTCTCTGAAGCACAGAGCTCAAACTCCGCCAGTTGCTGTGATGAAGGGAGAGAGGCGCTCCTCTACCCCCTCCCCTGCCAAGGCCTGTTTTAAGCCCAGCTGTCTTAGCTCAGCCCAGGCTCAGCTTGGGGTGCTACACAAAATGCTCTGCTCAGGAGCCAGCGTCAGGCCCAACACACCAAACAGCCAACACTCTCTGCCTCCTAACCAGCAGGGCTGCTCTGGTGCCAGGGGCTGCTCTGCCTCTGGGGGTCAGCCTGCAACTGGGCCGCTGAGTCCCACACAAGCTGACACTTTAAGACAGGTTCAGGAAATTCTTGGAGGGTTGATGTCTGGGGCCAGGTGTAAACTGGACCCATCACGGGTGACGGAAAGGCTCCTGAGTCCCAATGGACCCCTGCATGATATTCGTAGCTTGCAGAACCAGCTTCACAGTCTGGAGGGTGTCCTGGAGACCAGCCAGAATACCATTAAAGTCCTGCTGGATGTCATTCAAGACCTTGAGAAAAAGGAAGCAGAGAGAGATGGGTGAGTAGGACAATGCAATACTGTGAAGTTACTGTAAGGGGCAACTCACATCGGTGGCATAAGAAAACCCACAAAAAATTATGGGTATTATTTTTCTCTTAAGCTACCCACATTGGTTGCTTCTACATTTTATAAAATTACAGCTGATGCCTCTCATTTAAAGAGATGCACTGTGGCACTCCCGATATGTGTTCCCCTTTGACCTATTTGTACCTCCCAAAATTCTAATGTTAATTGTAATATCTATGTTCTTGATTTGGATTGAACTATTCTAAGTCTGGGAAGTCGAAACTTTACTTCTGAAGCCTACATTTTCTTGAGTTCTCAGAAACACGAGTGGTTATAACAGTGTGCTTCAGGTGCTGAATAATCCACAGGTAGTGTTAGTGATAGTTCAACTCTGTCACCCAGGGTTAAATTAAGGCATGAGAGAGGAACTCGTTTGACTTTAAAGCAACATAAAAGCCCTGGGCCAGAAAGGGAGTGATCCAGAATTTGAAGCCGTAAATACATAATGACTAAAACCCTCAGGCCAACAGAGCTGTAAATGTTGCCCTTGCTGGACATCTTAGCTCAGGGCCAAGAGTGGTGTAAAAAGGCCATCTGCTTCTCTATGCCATGCAGAATTCCATTTGACCCAAAGAAAAGATGGAGGATATTGTCCTAAAAAAAGAAGTGGTATGACAGTAGAAAGTATGACTTTAAAGGTAGATGTCAGATTCTAGCCTAGGAGTTCATAGTTTTATTAAAAAACAAAAAAAATTCAAAATTCAAAGTTCAGACTCCACGAGGGAAAGTAATGCATGGTTAGCTTTACACTGAGGCATTGGCTTGTTATCTCATGTATTATCTATTGGTATAGAAAAGTGGTTTTTTAAAGGCAAATTATACTTCACCAAAAAGTTCATATACATGTTGGCAGTAATAACTTCCCTGCGTCATGTGAGGCGACTCTTACAGGTTGATGGTTTTCTGGGATACATTCCCCCTATTTATATTTCATTTCCATGCTGTGCCCATAAGAATAAGTGGATGGTAATTTGTTTAGAATGAGAAATACAACAAGGTAAAACGTCTAGGTTTGTGTAGAAAAGTGATGAAGAAATACCTCATTGAATATTAAGAGGAATGTGCAGCTATTTTTATGACATCTCATATCAGCCATTCAAGCTTAAATTATCTGCATGTCAAAGAATTTATGTCACGTCAGACTACAGGAAATCTCTAGGGGGCTCAGTTGCATCCATTTGAAGCAGCTTCATGCATGCGTGCAGCATGCAAGGTTTGATAGAAATCAACATTTAGCTGCCGTCATGTTGGTGGTTTCAGATGTTCCAAGCCTCTTAGTGTAAACCCTTTACTGTTCCCATCAAGACTTAATTAATCTGCTTCCTGCGTTGTAAGCGGCTTAGTAATTTCTCTCGCTTTATCGCACCAAAATAGTACATTTATGATGTGGGAACATTCTTGGACAGGAAGCGATATGTAAATGGGTGTGGGTCTATGAAGCCATAGAAAGCTTTTAGTCGTACAGCTGAAATCAGATGTTTACATGCCCAATATTTAAAAAGAAACACATTTTATGTCTTACAATCTGACATTAAGTCATTGTAAACCTTTTATTCTTAAGTCAGTTTGGATTTCTTAAATTATCTCTATTTGCTAGATGCCATACGTTTTAGGGAATTGTTCATAACTTTAATTAAAATCAGGGATTTACATATGCTAAGACTATTTGACCTCTAACTGTTTTGGAAAGCCCAGATGATGATGCAAAGGCTTTGTAAACTTCTAATTGGTTAATTCAGTTGTCTCAAACTCCAGTCCTCGAGGGCCAGAGTTCTGCAACATTTAGATGTGTCCGTTTCACTGAAGACTTGTTCAAACTGTTCATCATACTGCTCAGGAATGAGACTGTGTTCACAGAGAGATAAAAAGAAAAAGCCATTACCCCAAAAATCAACAAAAGCGACAGATCACAGTTTAGAACTTGACACCGTGATAAAGATGTTTAATTTTTAAGACATGTTCTGTGGTCTGATGATACTAGAAGTGAAGTGTTTTTCCATAATGACGCTTGTTGCAAAGGGAGAAACGTGTATGCCTCAGGACACCATCTCGGTTGAGACGTATGGGGGTGACAGTATTATGCTGTGTGGGTGTTTTGTTGCAGGAGAGCCTGGTGTAGTTTACAATATGGATTAGAATCACAAGCAAAGATCAGTGTGGACATTTCAAACAACACCTAAAGACATCAATTAGGATTCTCAAGCTTAGGCACGTGTGTTTTCGAAATGGACAATGAACGATCAAATAAGTCTGAGAATGGCTGAAAGACAGGAAGGTGAATGTTTGGGGAAGGTCAAATCTCAATGCAATAGAAACATTTGTAGGGAAAGCTGAAAATGTGTGCACGAGTCATACAGTTTAAGATGCAACACTACTAAATAGACAACAAAACAGAAATTGATGTCGATTTCAGAATTTCGACTAAGTAAATAAATAATATTAAAAATTATCTCTTATTCTTCTAGGATTGAGTAAATAGAAATAGTACCATCAATCCCAAATGACTCAAAACAGGGTTGTCAGCGTATTGTCAGACTATGAGAAATAAAAAGACTTTTTCAAACATTGCTTATAAATATCTGGCTAAAACTGTATCCAGACAGAATATCCCACAATATTATGTCAACTTTAATGCAGAGACTGTACTACACAGGCATGTGACTAGCTGGTCCTTTGTCTCATTTTGCCCATTCTAGTATCAGAACTCCACAGTAGCTTGTATGCATGCAAACTTGACTTTCACCTTCTAAGCATTATTTCTTGCCCTGAGTGACACTGCGATTCATGGTTGACATAAGCGAGGGAGCTTGTTGGAGGGGGTGTAGTTCATTAAAAAATGATCAGGGATGATTTGAGGAAGAAGATTGGCGTACTCTCAGAGATCCTTGTGCCAGAAATGCTGCTCAGTGAAGTAACTTGATGTTTCAGATGGGGTCACACAAATGGACTTGCAGCAACACATGCCCCTGGTACCCCTGATATGTCATCTGTGTGCTTTTCAACAGAAGACATTCCTACAGGACGGGGCAGGACATTGAGAACTGTGGGACCTGCAGAGACTGTGCCTGCATCATCTACAGGTACGTTTGACCTAAGAATGTGTGAATTTCCTCAGCTTTATCATTGCCTTTCCTTCTCCTTCTAAATGCTGAGAGCACAGAGTTTCTCTCAGAGCACATTTATGTGTGCATCATGCTGTCATTTTGAATCACATCAGATCTAGAGGTTGTTTTATGGCTTGGTAGGATTGTTGTTCTGCACCGTGTGACAGCACAGCTGGGTGCAGCTCTCAAAAGAAAGGCCCCTCGTCACCAGAACATTGCTGCATCTGTACATTGTAACATATAACCGACATCCTCATGGCTTACATTTAATTAGCTGAGCAACAGCAAATGCATATTTCTTCCACATAGACACACACGCATACAAAGTATGCCTTTCTATCTTCACAGGAACTTTGACTTCCATTCATTTTTCATTCATTTCTATAGTGTAACCCTTACATGTGTGTTGCCTAATCATTTCTGCCACTTCTTCTTATGGGGCCCAGGCTTTGGATCCCATAACAAACAATGGGTCCTAGTGTTTGTCATAAAAATGGACCTTAAACCGTATCAAATATACGCACATACACATTCTGACACTGTTGTATAAATAATTCCGTTCACAAGATTTAAACAGCACTTTGCACAAGGCCGTAAAAAGGGCAAATGAAAACTGTGAAAAGCTGTGAAACTGAAAACTTTTAGATGTGAGCAGTTGAAAGGGGGGAAAAAGAGAATCTGACAGAATAAATAGATATTTCAACAGGAGAGTGGCAAAACTTATTGGTACAGAAATCTCCTAATAAATAGAACATCACAGCAAAGCTAATTCATTCGTAACTCAGATCAAAGATTGAAACCGTTTTCATGCACACACTATACAAAGAGAGACTTCCTTTGTGAGCAGGACTTTCTGCACCTGCACACATTGCCAAAAAAATACCAAACACCTCTTTAAAGACCTATTGTCTGTAATAAAAATACTTTTATCTGTCTTGATATGGTTTTATTCTGAGACATAACGTGTAATGCACGATGTAAATCTATATGATCAAATTGTTTCATTTTTTTCAAAAACATAATAAATATTTGCACTTATTGAGATGCAACACCAAAGCACTTCTCTGCTTATTAAAACTATGATGTAAACAGCTCTGAGGTGTTGGTTAGCTCATAAATCTGAAAAGCATAACTCAATTATCAAGGCAACACTCATCATCAGTCTTTGTAATGGTGCACTGCTATTGAGAGAAATGGCAAGTACACACTTTAGACTGTGTGCTCAGATACTCACAAATATATTATTCATTATTATGCACAGCTAAGAAGGCTTTCCCCATAGCTACAAAATATCTTCAACCTCAAAAAGAAAACACAAAAACAAAAACGCAATTGTTAGCTGAAGTTTGGTTATAGTACACCATATAAATGATTCAGTCAAAGTACTATATTAGTCTTTTTATGCTCTGTAATTTATTTTCACTGTGTTTGAAAATCTCCTCAAGTAAGACATGAGGAGAGTGGCAGAAGACAAGAAAGAAGGTGACTGAGAATAAGAGTGGAAAAGTGGGAAAATATATTAATAGCTAAAAGGATCTGGGAGAAAAAAGATCAGAAGTTTTGAAAGGGAATGAGACATAAAGAGAGCCTCATAAGGGAGCGATTTATTGAGAATTTAAATGCAAATTCATGTTGATATGTCTGAATATTACTTTTTTGGAAGGTAAGCATGTGAGCTTACTTTACCCACATTTTTTTCCTCCCACAAGAGACTTTTTCATTCTTAAACCGCACTCTCAACTTTTTAAGTCAGATTCTTTTGTGGTCAAAAAGTTGTATTATCTCTCAATCATGTATCAACACTTTTCACTTGTGTTTTGAGTGAAGGGTTTTTCTGTTTTGAGGGAGAAAAACTATATACTCTTCCTCCACACCCTCCCGGGGATTTGAGTTCAGTTTAGTTAAGAACAAAAAAAAGACAGAGTCAGACAGCTGGAGAGAAATATCTGGAGATAAGGTGTAGCCTGGTAAGAATGACTGATGGTAAAGCCTGAGAATCTGACAAGGCAGATTCTATCAATTAACAGTCTCTTTGAAATCTAACTTCCAGGAGAAACAGCAAAGCTTTAGGCACTATCTGCTGCAAGTCGGTGCCTGTTGAAGTGCTGCCTTGAACTGTTTTGTGTTTTTGTTATTTTACAACTTTAAATTAGATGGTGATTTTATTTCACAGACCAAGTCATGTATAATTACACAACTATGTGTGTTGCAATTCTATCAGAGTGCTTGTGAACGCTTGCCAAAGATTGTGGTTTGAATTTAGGTCTGGCCTTCAGAGGACTGTAACACATGAATATGCACAGATCTAGACCACTCCATTCTAGCTCTGGCTGTGAGTTTAAAGTGGTTCTCTTAACTCGGAAGTCCATTGTTTCTTTCAGGGCCAAGTATTTAATTTAGTCCATCTTATTTTTCCTGTTGAAGACCACCATCTCCACATCATGCTGCTCCCAACACCGTGCTTTGTTGTGAGGACGGTGCCCTGTTAGTTTATATGTCAAGTTCAGTTACATGTCCCTCTTAGGAAAAAGCCAACTTTTCCGTGTTTTTATCCTGTGTGGCTTGTGGCAAGTTGCAAACAGGACTTCTTATGGATTTCATTCAACAATCCCATGCTTTATGTCACTCTTCATGAATACACTATTACATCTACTCAGTGTTTCCCCCTATAGATGATACTACTGGCTCATAGATGATGTAGTATGTTGTGTTTTCTCTTCCAAATGAAGCAACTAAAAAGTCGTTAACTCTGTTTACTGTAAATATTCTGTAACTCAGAAAGAACTTGTGGACCGGTGAGTCTGTGTGTCTGCTTTGTCTTTTCAAATTCTCATTTGACTTGAAGACAGGTGTTGCATTGAGCTACGTTCTTCTGTAGGTTTCGTCCTGTTACACAAGAGTTGTCCCTTTATACTGTCATGCATGCTAAGAGATTGCTGCAACATTAATGATCCGGTGCCATTGGTTGGGTTCCTCAAAAGATTGATTTGCAAGTTGATATTTTGAACTGAATCTGATTACATTGTGTTGGATCAAACTCAAAAGTATCGTATTTATTTCTGTCTTTATGATTGTATTGATTTGATTCCAACATTTCTGTATATAAATTTGATCATTTTGAAGTGCATTGAGATGACGTTTGTAAGTTGATGCTATTTAATTGAACTTTATTAGATATCTTTGTCCAAGGGACAGGTTTCTGAGCTGTGGATCTCTGCAGCTCCTCCAGAGTTGTCATGAGCCTCTCGGCTTCTTGTCTGAATAAGACTCTCCTTTTCCCACTGGTCAGGTGAGGTGAATAACTATCTCTATAGAATTAAAATTTAAAAAAGCACGTGAATATTTTTGCAAAACACTGTTCATTGATTACCGTATTTTCCGCACTATAAGGCGCACCGGATTATAAGGCGCACCTTCAATGAATGGCCTATTTTAAAACTTTGTTCATATATAAGGCGCACCGCATTATAAGGCGCATAGAATAGACGCCATAGTTATGTTGCCACCAGTCCGGTATTGAACGGTATATTGATTTGTTCCGTTCACTACAAA